>JAVXUL010000009.1:10514363-10533446 GCA_035590515.1 Trichilia minutiflora
TGGGGGCCATCATAGGTAAAAACTCCTAAGGGTGCAAGGTATTTTCTCTCCATCATTGATGATTGGTCTAGGAAGGTATGGGTGCATATCTTGAAAACAAAAGACCAAGTGCTGGACAAGTTCAGAGAATGGAAGACACTTGTGAAAAAACAGACAGGATACAAGTTGAGGAATTTGAGAACTGATAATGGACTTGAGTTTTGCAATGATAAATTTAACCAATGGTGCAAAGATCAAGAAATTAATAGACACAAATCTGTCAGCTACACCCCCCAGCAAATTGGACTTGCAAAAAGAATGAACAAGACTATCATGGATAGAGTGAGATACATGCTGATACAATCAGGGCTACCGAAGTTTCTATAGGCAGAAGCTGTGTGTTCAACAACTTATATCATCAACAGAAGTCCCTCAACTGCTATCAAGTTGAAAACTCCACAAGAGATGTGGTCAGGTAAGCCTCCAACTCTAAGTAATCTATGGGTGTTTGGGTGTGAGGCTTATGCTTATAGCAGGAAGGATAAGCTGGAACCTAGAGCAATCAAAGGGAGATTTATAGGTTATCCAGAGGGAGTTAAAGGATATAAACTATGGTGCAGTGATGGTCTCAATTCAAAGTGTATAGTAAGTAGGGATGTGGTCTTTAATAAGCAGTCAGTTGTCAAAGGACAAGATAAGCAGTCAGCTCAAGTTCCAGAAGAAGATGTTAAGAAAGAAAAGGTTGAGTTTGAGGTAGAGCAGCCTGAAAGTGGTAAACCAGATAAAACAAGTGCAACTTCTGAGAATCTCCAAAACTATCAGCTTGCAGGAGACAGGAAGAAGAGGCAGATCAGACCACCTGAGAAGTTTGCTTATGTTGACTTAATTTCTTATACTTTGACTATAGCTGAAAGTTTAAGTGAGCAGCAACCAAATAGCTACAAGGAAGCCATTACTGGAAAGAACAGATACAGATGGCAGCAAGCTATGGAAGAAGAAATGGCATCCTTGAAAAAGAATTAAACCTGGACATTGGTGGAAAGACCAGAAAACAGAAAAATTATTGGTAGCAAGTGGATTTATAAAATCAAAGAAGGAGTGTCAGAAACAGCTCCACCAAGATTCAAAGTAAGATTGATTGCCAAAGGTTTCACACAAAAGGAGGGGATATATTACAATGAAGTCTTCTCTCCTGTAGTAAAACATACCTTTATTATATTGCTATTAGCTTTAACTGCTATAAGGAATCTGAAGTTAGATTAGATGGATGTCAGGACAGCTTTCCTTCATGGAAGTTTGGATGAGGAGATATACATGGTTCAGCCAGAAGGTTTTGTGGCAGAGGGTGAAGACAACTAGGTGTGTTTGTTAAAAAAATCATTGTATCGTCTTAAACAATCACCAAGACAATGGTATAAGAGATTCAATGAGTTTATGATTGAATCTGGATTCAAAAGAAGCACATATGACAGTTGTATATACATAAAAAATGCTCAAGATAAGGCTATAATTTTTCTCCTGTTATATGTAGATGACATCCTGATTGTAAGTTCTGATACAAATGAAGTGATAAGGCTGAAAGAACTTCTGAGTTCTGAGTTTGAAATGAAAGACTTGGGGCCTGCAAAGAAGATTTTAGGAATGAGCATAATCAGGAATAGAGATGCTGGACTTCTAATGGTGTCACAAGCAGACTACATATCCAAGGTGTTGAATAAGTTCAGTATGCTCGATGCAAAGTCTGTGATGACACCCTATGCACTTCACTTCAAGTTGTCAAAGCTTGATAAACCAAAAGATGATGATGAGATGACAGAAATGAGAGCAATACCATACTTAAATGTTGTAGGGTGCTTAATGTATGCTATGGTTTGCACAAGGCCAGACTTGGCACATGCAACAAGTATTATAAGCAGATACATGGGCAACCCAGGGAGAAGTCATTAAAAAACTATAAAGTGGATCCTAAGGTATTTGAAAGGTACACCAAATGTGGGACTTGTGTATGGTTTGAATGCATCAAGTAGAGATTGGTTAGAAGGCTTTACAGACTCTGACTTTGCAAATGATATGGATAAGAGGAAGTCACTATCAAGTTATGTATTTACTGTCAAAAGGTGCGCGGTTAGCTGGAAAGCCAGGTTGCAGCATGTGGTAGCTCTCTTATCAACTGAAGCTGAGTACATTGCAGCAATAGAAACAGTGAAGAAGGCTATGTGGTTGAAAGGACTGATGATGGAACTAAGTGTGAAGTTAAAAGGTATAAATGTATACTGTGATAATCAAAGTGCATTACACTTGATAAAAAAATCAAGTTTTTCATGAAAGATCGAAACATATAGATGTTAAACTTCACTTTATAAGGGATGTAGTCGAAGTTAGAATAGTGCAGATGAAGAAGATTGATTCTAAAGAAAATCCTGCTGACATGCTAACCAAAGCCTTAACTTGCAGTAAATTTCAGTTGTGTCTGAATTTGCTGGATGTGAGAAAGCTTGAGTAAAGGTTAGCTGAGATGATGGATTGTATCGAGGAGGCTATAGTGAGTTGTGAATCTAGGTGGAGAATCGTTAAGTATTGATTCTGCAACTCACGGAACAGAAGAGGAAAGAAAGCTACTGAAGCTGCTAGGGAAGAAGATAAATATGAATTCTGTTATTTCTGTTATATGTGCTTTGATGATTATGCCCCTGAGTGTTGAGTCTTTGACGTTCATTCATTAATAGTATTTTGGTCATTTCTCAAGAAACTGTATTAACAGATTCTTGGTTCCTGGTTTCGTGAAAGGGACAAAGGGTGGCTGATAAATGCAAAGATTTTGAGGCTTTGGAGGAATGATTCAGGATAGAGTTTTCTTTGTAAAATCTTCTCTAATTAATGAATAGCCTGAGCCTCTGTGAGTTCGTCCATGGATGTAGGTTCTCCGTGAACTGAACCACGTAAAATCCTTCCTTGTGTTTTTCTTTCTATGTTTAAGTTTTCTACAATTTGTTCTTCTTTCTTCTTTTCCTGATTTGTTGTTTTTATCTTAGTTGTTTTTCATTAGTTTTAGTTCTTAGAGAGCAATCTCATCAGCTTTTGTGATGAATATCTGCAGAGTTTTTATAGCGAGAAATTTGTGTGTAGATGGTGTCGGAGATATTATCATTAATTTTCTACTTATTTTCATTAATGATATCATATTAATAGTATTGATTGTCATCATATTAATTTTATATTTTTTATTAATTAATACTATCACCATATGTTAAATTATATATATAAAAAATTGTATAAAAGGTGTATTACTAATAGCTGAATTTATATTGCAAAATTTTATAATATCACCCATTCATGTTGTTTCATTTGGAACAAATCCTTCAACGTGCTTATGAATTGCCAATTTATGTTGATCTCACATACCTGATATTGAAGATTGAATTAAATTCTAAATAAAAATCCAATATCTTTTCGAATGACAATGCCAGATATTCTAGATGGCAACATGATATATTGACATATATGGAGTATTTCAATAGCTATATAAAACCCTAACCCATGATAATTTGCATGAACCAATACTATTCCAATTACTATTTCGGAAAAATTACATCTAATCTTCTTTGCTAGACAACGCCACAAGCTAACTTTGTCTACAATGGAACGATGGATGTATTTCTCTTTGATCTTTACTTTGATGGCTTTGACATTTTGACTGCAAACGCCGGCAGCTTTCGTCCTACGCTCATCGAGGACGAACCACCAGTCGAATGCACTCAAATTATTTGTACGGAAGCATGCAAGAGTTTATTGAAGGATCAGTTCTGTAGTGCTCAATGTGCAGGCTAGTAGAAAGGACGTTTTTGTATTTGCTTATAGTTAATGAAATTTAACATATAATTATGCTGTAATAGCCTAATGGTTATTGGGTAAACAAATTTCGACTGTCATACGGATTTGTGTTTTCTTTTAATTGATGGACTAATAACTCAATTTATTATGCAGCTTAGGTGGGATTAAAATAATTTATGAAGCCAAGGTGGGGATAGAAATTCGTTAGTTGTTAAGGATACATTTAGAATTATTGGCTTCTACTAAAACCAAAACCTATAAAAGATATAAAATTAACTTTTAGAATAATTTACTAATTTCTTTTAAATGATAGTCCCCCATAATTAACCAAATAATTTATGGAAAACAGTATCAATAATCACAGTCCTCTGATATTCATTCTAGCTTATAGGCCATTGGGAGGCAGATTACTTGTAATATTACACTCATTACAGTCAAAAGATACGTAATTCCGTTTCATTACAGGCTTGTTAACAGGTGATTTTATAGTGAAGAATATGGATTAACAATGCAATATTTCAATAAGGCGAAATATTTCTAGGAATAATAATATTCGCAATGTTGTTGTGCCATGGGTCAGCCAAGTGAGTTGCCAAGTTCTCCAATGGTCCTGTGCCGGGATAAGCTGATTGTTGAACGCAGAAACCCACAAATGCCAACAATGCCAGACGACCTAAATGACCCAAAAATGAACCAACGAAACCAAAATTAGATGAATCATTTTAATGTATTCGACTTGATTGATTACTAATAAAATTCATTGATTTGGAAGTGTGAACTGTACTGATTACCATTTTTGACCTCTTTCACTTTGTATTCTTCGAACTTCTTGGGATCCTTGGAGAAGCCTAAGGGGTCGAAAGCGCCGCCCGGATACTTCTTCTTCTCTGTGTCTTTCTCCATACTGCGTTGGTGCTCAACAAAGGCAATGGCAAGGAATTCAATGACCAAAATTGTCGGAAGAGTGCCCCAGGGAACTGGATTGCCTAAGTAGGTTGCTTGTCCGCCGGGAATGGCTGCCCACTCTTGTGCCTTAACCCAGTTGCCCAAACCTAAAGCTTCTGGCACCAAGATCCCTGGCTGCAAGAAAATTGAACAAAAAAATTTAATTAGGTACTGAGATCAGAAAATAGATTCATTTGATACAAATCATTTGTATGATTTGTTTTGGGGTCTCTGTATACAAATCATTTGATACAAATCGGCCAGTTAAGCTAAAACATGATGGTAGACACATTCTAAATCCATAATTTCAAGACGAGATCATTAAATTTTCTCAGGCATACGTGAAAGTCGGCGAGATTCCGTTACAGCACCGCTGTGCTTTTGCATTTCCAGATTGTAAGGGATATCTAACCTATCTATTAGCATTCAGAAATTAGTTCTAGTGACAACAAAGAGTCAGTAATATCCAATAATTCAGAATTCATTAATATTATCCAAATTTAACGTTAAGATGGTTTGAATCAGTTGAAATAGTTAGAAAAAATAAATAGAAAATAATGAAGTTCTTTCTAGTCGAGAATACTGTCCTTTGAATTGGTGACATGAAAGCTCACGTTTTTTGAGGTAATTTCTGGCCGTCATGCATTTTACAGATTGAAATTAATATTAAAAAGTGCCCATCAATATTCTGCTAGATAAATGACAGAAAACTTACAACAGCAAGCATAGCCCATCTGCAGTGAATGAGTTCAGATTCTTTGTATCTCTCCAGGTTCTCCGGAACTTCACCGAGACGAAGCGGGTCAAATCCAAAATCACTGAAATAAAAAAAACAACAACCAATTTTCATAACTTCTCTTTTGATAATATCTCAAAACATTTCTTTAATTACCCTGGTGCTGAACCATCGAGATAAGGAGGTCGGGGCTGTCCGGGCATCCAGTCGGCAGACATGGAGTACTTTGAAGTTGTCGCATTGGCGACTGTTCCAGGAAGTGAGACTGCGGTGACGAATTTGGATTTTGAAGAAGAGAGAACGGAAGGGAAAGCAGTAGTAGCAATTCCGCAGCTCATCAAAGTGTTGGAAGCCATTTTCAGAGAGCTTGGTGTTTTGGTTTTTCTGGTAGAAAATTTAAAACGGAGGAGGAAGATAAAGAGCAAGACAGTTGGAGAAGAAGTACATGCTATGTGGGATACAGGCGAATCCGAATGTGGATTATTATTGGCTATGGATTAGTGCGTGTGTTTTGTTATTGGTCCACTTTGTATAGGCAATCCAGTCGGTAGCCAGATGGAATATCCAGTCGGTGATTTCAATACATGATAAATAATTTATTTAAAATTTCCATTTCTTGGATCTTGGTTCTGTAAAGAGATCAACACTTATTCAATCTATACCTATAAAAAATATGATAAAAAACAATATTAGTAAGACAAGAAACCTATTATTATGTTGACATTAACTATCGTTTATATACAATCCATACCGAACTAGATTTTACTAACTGCCCATCTTACCTCTTTTACATTCTTGATAGCCCAATTTTTTTTTTTTTTATAAGTAAAAAATCTTTATCTATCAAATCTCGTACAGGCATAAGGCAACCGTCACGTGAAAGAAACAATTTAGATAAAATTCATGATTATAACAAACTCTTATAAAAAATGCGATGGATCGAATTCAGGACAGATATAAAACAATCATTTCTTACGAAATAGAATCACTCAATTATACACCTTTAAGTGCTTGATAGTCCAATTTTGTCCATTAGAGTTTTCCAATAACATGATTTTGTTTCTCGTTATCGTTATATCGATAAACTGTCATCTTAACTCAATAATCAGAGTATTGCTTTTATACAGCAAGAGCTATTGGTTCAAAATTGTAATTTTTGATTTTCTTGTAAATTTTAAAAATAATTTTTTGGTTGTGCAATCTTTTAAAAAATAGATTCCAAGAGTGCATGATCACATGAATAAGTACAATTTGGGATCTAATTCGAGATTTTTATTGAGAAGTATCGGAAAAGAATTGGAATATTGTGTTGAAAAAATAATTTTCCATAAGGAGATTAGTTAATAGTGTGATAAATTGTATTTTTAAAAATACTACAAATTTCAAGAATAATTTTTAGTACTTGGTGTATGCTAGTGCTAAAATATTGTGGTCATGAAAATAATCAAAATATATGATAAATATCTAAGAAGTAAAAGTATAATAAAAAAAATTACATAGGTTTGAATGATTTTATTTTTTAATCACAATTATCATTCAATAACTATTCTCTGGTTAATTTTGGGTTTTTAAAATGGGATGTATTTATAACTATAATTTTTTAACTAAAGTTTTCAAGTAATAAAAATTTAAGGCTAAAAAAATAAAAAAAAATAACAAAGAAGGATATTATTTAAGTTTTAATGCTTTGGGTTCTAATTAGAATTTAATTATTTTTAGGGTTAGTTTTGAAACAACATAATTTATATCTGAATATATTAACAAAATCTTTTTTATCAAATACCTAAAATAACTTTTAGATGCTTAAAATTATTTGTGACCATTTCATCAATAATTTCAAGTTAATTATAAATAATAAAATATTTTTTTAATAAAAATATTAGGGATATAATAGATATGTTAGTATTATATAATTGTTATATTCCTTATATTTTTATAAGAGTAAAGAAAATAATAATAATAATATAATTTATTATATTAATTTTAAAATTAGTATTTAATTCTAAGACCATTGTACATTGTCAAAATATTTGACCTTTTTTTAATTATTATTGCATTTTTAAAGCGAATAAAATTTGAGTGATGCATTTTGTTGTAATGTACGTACTTACATTTTTGATAAATTTTCTATTAGAATTTTTAACCACTAAAAACTTATAAAAATACTATAAAAAGATTAAGAATTACAAAAAAAAAGAAGGAAATTATAATAAAATATATTTGGAACAGCTGTACCTATAATATACAGATTTTTGTTAAAAATATTTTTAGTAAAATAATATTATTTGTTCCAAAAATTTTAAAGTAAAGATATATTTTAAATATTAATATATATTTATTATATAATAAAAATATAATAAATAATTTTAAAATTATTAAAAATTTATTATTTAATAAATATATATTAAATTATTTGTTATATTTTTTTAATTTTATTTTGAGATAAAAAATTTAGTATCAAAAATATTATTTTGCTTGATATTTTTGGTACTATTATTTTGGTCTGGACCGTCTGCCGCGTCTGCGCCCACCAACTGTTTTGGCGGTTGTTAACGGTCTATTTTTACTGCCTATCGATGGTTTATAGCATTAACATCGAAATGTGTCTCATTTTGATTGGCTATAACTATTTGAAACAGTACCTCATCTACGTCTGATCCTTACTCTTTCACGGCTTTCCCTCGCGAGCCTGCACTCACCAAAGCCACAAATCACTCTTCACGACTTCCACTTCTTCCTTCCGTTCTCTCCACTTTCCCTTCTCCTCCTTCACCGTACCTTCAACCAGTCACTAAATTCTCCGAATAAATAAATAAATAGATAATAAATAAAAACTACAAAATCACAGCAATTTTTTAAAATGTCGATTTTGTTAGCCTCAGTTCCAACGTCTATGGCGGTGCTACGGTCTCCGCGAGTGGCTAAAACGACGCCGAATAGAAGCAAACGAAGGCAACGGCAACAAATCGGAGTGATTGGAGGAGTGATTGGAGATTTCAGTCACTTTGGTGAAGTAGTGCGCAAGGACATGAAGTTCTTGAAGGAAGGAATCGGTAAAGGAATTGAATGGGCAAATGAGACATTTCGAATTCCTCTGGTTTCTAAAACCCTAGACGACGGTCTCTGGCTCCGACATCTCGAGGATTCCGGAATTGTTCCGCCGGCAACTCCTGACTGGCCGCAGCCTTCTTATCCAGGTCTAGTTTCATATGCTTGTGTTTATTGCTATAGTTTCTCCTCACAATTAATGTTTTTCTGTTTATTTCTATTCATTAGTTATATTGTTTGTGTTATGTCTCGACAGGACTCACTGGTGTGGATTTGTTTATGGCTGATCTTAAAGCCTTGGAAGCGTACGCTAATTATTTCTACCATCTATTAAAGATTTGGTCGAAGCCATTGCCGGACGTATACAATGCACAAGATGTTGCTGATTATTTCAATTGCAGGCCGCATGTAGTGGCCCTTCGAATTCTAGAGGTTGTTAAGATAATTTAGTGTATCATGAACGGTTCACTACTTTTGGGGTTAAATCGATGAAAATGTTTGATGCATGCACATTAAGCTTCAATTAGATTGTCTTACATAATTTTTTGCCAAATGGTATTAATTTTTTTATATAATTTTTATCAATCCATTTGATTCTGGAGATGCTAGTGCACCAGTCTATTCAAGAAATATATGAATCTGCTCTATAAATACGGCCACGTATCTCGGTTCTGAATGAGGTTGCTTGTTAGCTTGAGCCCTGCAAGCCAAGGCACAGTTTTACGAATTTTTTTTTTTTTTGGAATAGAAATTTTTTTGTGCAGAGTATGACACTATGACTAACGCTTTATTTGGTATCAAAATGACATGACTTCAAAGTCACAAAAGCTCTAAAATTTTATATTACCAAACACTTGAAAGCAAAAGCGCCGCAATCGCAAATAAAGCCTAAATGGAATGCTGTTTTGTTCTACTAGTCATCTGTTTAAAATGCCTGTTATATGCTATGACTTGCTCTGCATTTTAAATCGATTATTCTTTAGTTCTTCAGTAAAAATTGGAACGAGTTATCTATTCTCTTGGCCCTTCTGTGACATAAATCTTATGACATTTATATTATTCTGTTCTGGAAGGTTGGTTCCTGCTTTCTCTCTGCTGCAATCAGAATTCGAACCTCAAGAATGCAGAAATTCTTGAGATCAAATTCAAAGGAGGATACAGATGGGGACAATTCACAATACAATTTTGGGATAGTTTTGAAAGAAACAATGCTAAATTTGGGACCTACTTTTATCAAAGGTCAGGAGTATGATCTAATTTAAGTTTAAATTTTAAAACATTATTTCCTATTCTTATTTTACTTTTTGCTCTATCTTTTATCATTCTTGCTTACCCACATTTCTCTTTCAATTATATGCTGGGTATTTTATTTTTCTCCTGCAGTCACAAGATTACGAATATACTAGTTACATGCCTTTGCTTGCTGATGCAGTTGGTCAGTCCCTTTCCACAAGGCCAGATATCATTGGTTCTGACATTTCCAAGGTTTTATGAACAGCATTTTTTTGGTTCTTTCCACAATACTTTTATTTAAATGAAGCAGTTCAGCTTAGATATTTATGAAGACGTGAATTGCTTATGTGTCCTGGCCATAGCAGAACCTAAATGTTCTTTACCTTTGGTCTACTCTTAGTTATTTGTATTTGGTTCTGATTTTTTTTTTGTCAAATGTCTTGTTATCCTATTTTGTTGGCTTACAATAAGATTTTCCTTTTCTATCAGTCTTATGTGTTTAACTTTAATAAATATACTGCAAATATTTTTATAAACTTTTCTTTTACTTGAATCATGGATTACCCTTGTGTATTTTTGTATCTTTGTGTGGTAAAATTCAATTGAAAGACTGTATTTTAATAATTTTTTGCTGTTGTTGTTGTTGCAGGCATTGTCTGAACTGCACGAACAAATTCCTCCTTTTCCCAAGTTTATAGCAATGAAAATAATTGAGGAAGAGTTAGGTTCTTCTGTAGAATCTTTCTTTAGCTTCATCTCTGAGGAACCTGTAGCAGCCGCATCATTTGGTCAGGTTGTTTTTTAGTGAAATTTAAAATGGAAAAACAGTATATCATGTAATATATACATATAATACAAACTTACATAAATATGTACATCACCGTTGGCTGGTTGGACCCTTTTAATGCAGAGGTTGGTTCTTATATGTTATCTGGAATACGTTTTTAGGTGTACCGAGGAAGCACTCTTGATGGTTTTAATGTCGCTGTGAAAGTTCAACGTCCTAATTTGCATCATGTGGTTGTGCGGGATATTTATATTCTTCGCCTTGGGGTTTGTCTTGAATTATATTTAGCCTGATTTTGTTTATTTTCCAGTATAAATTTCTAAGATAAATTAATGGTCAACTGTTTCAGCTGGGATTATTGCAAAAGATTGCTAAGAGGAAAAGTGATCTTCGCCTGTATGCTGATGAGCTTGGAAAAGGCTTGGTTGGGGAGTTGGATTACACTTTGGAGGCTGCAAATGCTTCTGAGTTTCTGGTATTCAATACAAGATTCATTTAAGCTGAATAGGTCTTTTATGCCATCCTAGATGACAGAGAAGATTTTACAGTTATATATATGTTTCATAACAGCTGGACACTCTGCTTTTAGCTACTCTTAATGCCACTATGGAGGTGAATTTAATTATTTAATTTCCGAAAGGAACATTTTTGACCCTGCTCCTAATTGAAATGGAAGTCACAAATTGAAGTTTGAGGTTGGACAGGAATGGAATTGCAATCTTGTTCTAATACCAGTTAGGAGTAGGCTGAAGATTGTTGAAGAGTCCCTGTTGACATATTTTATAATACTAAATGCCACCTGTAAGTATATTGCTTCCTTTTGTAACTTTCTATCAATGAGGGCTATTTTTGGAGAACAAAAAATCAAGAAAGGAAGAGAGAGTTTGTGAGGCAGCCTTCTTTGATGGAGAAAAGATATCACCAAAGTTTTCATGCAGAATAGTCTAAGTAGAGTGGTCTTGACTGCTCTCTATGGCATGAAAACGTTTACTTTTCACTGAGTAAACCAACATTGTTTTGGACAATGCTCATGAATTTTTGAACATTTAACAGATAGCTTTATACTAGCCTAGTAGATAAATTTTCACTATATTTTATTTTAAGTGAAAATTAGATTTTTTCTATATTATTTTCAATTGATGATCACAAAGCTTTCTGGTTTAGCAAACAGACATAATTGTTAACCAAATGAGTTTATTTCCAAGTGAATTCCTAGATATGATGATTTTGGATTCTTGCTTTTCTCTAAATAATGATTTTGATAACCTTGTTACAGGAAGCACATTCACCTTTCCCATTCATACAAGTACCGAGAGTATTGAAACATTTAAGTCGGAAGAGAATTTTAACAATGGAGTGGATGGCTGGTGAGAGTCCAACTGATTTACTCATGGTATCCACTGGCAGTTCTGTAGGTCATAGCTCAACATATGCAGAGAGGCAGAAGCTTGAAGCAAAAAGGTGTCTTCTTGATCTGGTATGTACGAATGAACTACATTGTCATGTGAAACCTTTACTTATCTAAAACTTCCTATTGAGTTATGGAATCCTGGTACAAAGTCAGGAAGGATTTGTGCAGCTGGACGTACATACTGGGTTCAATATTGTTCAAAATGTTGTTTCTTATCATTAATTGGTGGTCTCAATAATAATAGATCCTTGTGTTTCAACTGTTCTAGGTTAAAAAAGGAGTGGAGGCTTCACTTATTCAACTCCTGGAAACTGGGTTATTGCATGCTGATCCACATCCTGGAAACTTACGTTACACATCATTGGGACATATAGGGTACTCTTTTGGACTGATATCCCTAAGAGATTAAATTCCTAATTTTACTGTAGTAACTGAAGCTATCAGTTACTTACTGGTGGTTTTCTGTGACAGGTTCCTGGATTTTGGTTTGCTTTGCCGGATGGAAAGGAAACATCAGTTTGCCATGCTTGCTTCCATTGTACACATAGTAAATGGAGACTGGTCATCCCTTGTTCAGGCTCTGACTGAAATGGATGTTATCAGGCCCGGAACCAATACACTACGTATTACCATGGTATCTTATCTGTTTGTCTAATCATTTTACTTTAGCACATTTTGGCACCTAGTGCAAATTTCCTAGATCATCATCAGATTTTCTTGTCAAATATTTAGAAGTCAAAGTCTGTATTATTTTCTTACTTGACTGGAAATTTTGAGACTACTGTTGAATCTAACTGTTGAGTTTCAAAAATAAATTCAGGATCTGGAAGATGCTTTGGGAGAGGTAGAATTTAGGGATGGAATCCCTGATATCAATTTCAGCAGGGTGAGAAGTACATCTTGACAACTGTAATTATTTGGCTTTCATGCACGGCCAAACAACCTTGAGGGTAGTAGTGAATATATTGTCCACAGGAGATTGAATAGCAGTGCACCGGATGTGATTCTTTGATGCTAAGAAACTAATGGTGTGAAGTACTGTCTAGGACAGAGAGTTCACTATTTTGAGTTTTAACCTAAATGTTTCCTGAAATATAGTCTGCCACATTCGGTACCCTTGCCATCCTAAGGTTATCGACTCTTGAACTTGCAAACTTAATGCACATTGGTAGTAATCCTTGTGTTAGATAGATGTAATCTAAGTTGTTCAAAGTGAATTAATCTAATGGTCTATCAGAGGTGTTATACAAACTCACAGCCATACATTATTGCAGGATTATGACAATCAAGATTCTTGCTTTAGGTATGGCTCTGTGATTCTTTAGAAGTTTTGAAAATAAATTTTTGGGTATTGATCATTTAATTGGGTTGACTTTCTTCCAAGTAATTTTGTAATTTGTCCATGCAATTGTAGTCTAGACCTGACCATATGTCCCAAGGAGTGTTAGAACAGCATTTTTGCATATTAAAAATTTTTGAAATGCTATAAAAAGTCTCTTATTGGTTGCAGATATTTCTAATATCTTAATGTGTGGAGCCTCATCAATGTTGGCTTTTTTCATGATTTCAATGATTTATACATTCATTTTTCTCTTACCTGTTCTGCATCCAAATGTTATGTATGGCTTCTCTTGCTGCATATATTTGTGACTGAATGTACAGTATACTTTTGTTTTTGAAGATTCTTGGTAAAATATGGTCTGTTGCCCTAAAGTATCAACTCCGTATGCCGCCATACTATACACTTGTCCTACGCTCTCTTGCTTCCTTGGAAGGTAAATTTTCACTGGCCATGTTCCTTCACCACCTTTTGATTCTGATTGGTAATTTTGTAAGAAAGTAAATTATCATTGAACATCTTCCTTCCGTCCCATTACTTCTGGTTCATAATATCTATATGGATCCCAGATTTTTTTGTGTCTATCTTGGAATGATCAAACAAATGTTCACGTTGTACACTTCAGTTCATCATCATATTCCATTATGTTCTCTCAGGTTTGGCAGTAGCCGCAGATCCAAATTTCAAGACATTTGAGGCTGCATATCCTTTTGTTATTCAGAAACTTCTCACTGAAAATTCTGCTGCTACGAGAAAAATCTTACATTCGGTAAAATATCTTAAAACCATTGGTTTGTTAGGGGACTATATTATATTTTACTGCATTTATTTTGCTCTTTGTAACACAATGTGAACGGTAATAGCAGCTTTAGTTAGGAGGATTCAGATGATGGACCAACCAACGCTGAACTTCCATTTGATGGTTCTTGTATAGCTGCATCCCAGAATATCCCCTTCATGACTTTTATAAATGATAATTATAAGCATAGGAGAGGCTATTAGCAAGTGTTGGTCTAGCCTAAACAGGTTCTGGAAGGGTTTGGACTCACTACCATCAGCCATCAGATGGTTTTTTTAATTTTGGGTGAAAATATACCAATATTTCGTGTATATTTGTACATTCATATTGACAAATATTCAGCTGGTTATACTAGCTAGTTAGACTATTGAAAATGTAGTTTTTTCTTATATTGGCTGCGAAATATTTACAGATGGTCCCAAGTCAATTTTTAGTTACTTTTGTTGTTTGTTTATTTTTCTTGTGTGATTCAGGTTGTTTTCAACAAAAGGAAAGAATTCCAGTGGCAAAGGCTCTCTCTTTTCCTAAGAATTGGTGCTACAAGGTGTGTTAGATACACTTCTTAAGCTCACTAGTAGTATTATTCTTTGTAAACATTTTAACTCTTTAATTCTGTCATTTCTGCAGGAAAGACTTGCAGCGGATTCTAGTACCACAGACTGAAACTTCTCTTGATTATTCACCAAATAGAGCTGGTGTTTTTGACACTGCAAATTTGATCTTGAGGCTTTTACAATCTAAAGATGGTGTGGTGCTAAGAAGACTCCTAATGACTGCCGTGAGTGCCTTAAAGCTGCACCTTTTCACCTTATTAATTAATTATTACTATTTTACACTTTTTCTGGCATCATAATTTTGTTGATTCTTGGTGATCTGATGTGTGTTTCCTAGCATCATCACAATGGAATGACTTATGGCAGTTGGTTCAAACTGATATTAGTCAAAGAAATAATACAATTATCTTTGAGAGTATCTTAGAGGGTCTTAGCTTGTTTTCTAATCTTATATCATAGGCATTACGTGTATGTTGGCAATGATACTGTTTCATAAATCATAACATGGTTCTGCTCTCAAAGAAAGTACGTGTTTCCATCTTGTTACAGTCTGAGTAACATGGTAGGACAAGGGCATCAAGGCACTGTGCTTTTCATCATTGGTAGGAACGGGCTACTTTCATATTTTATGCATTTCAAAATTGATTCTCCTTGTGCATCTTGATGAACAGGATGGAGCTTCATTGATCAGCGCCTTTGTTTCCAAAGAAGCAAGTTTCTTTCGCCAACAACTATGCAGGATCATTGCCGATGCTCTGTACCAATGGATGTTTGAAGCACTTGCAAGAGGCATTCCAGAAACTCATTATAGTTCCCAATTAAGATTGGCAGGCTGGTCTGATAGCAAAGAGTTAGAGCCCTCTTCAAGATTATCTGCACCCATTTATGATTATGAATCTTTCTTGCAAGATAGACGGTTCAAAGTGATTTTTTCAAAGATTCTCAGTCCTGTGAGGAGAAATCCAGTACTGATGCTGAGGCTTTGCTGGGCTTCATTTGTTATGTTTGTCACAGCTTCAGCTCTGGCTTGTCACCGCACTTTAGTTTCGTTATCTGAAGCCTACTTAGGGCCAGTCTTAGCCCCCAAGCGATTTGCAATCAGTGCCTCAAACTCATAGTTGCACAAAAGTAGATCAGATGCCCACATTTCATATAAAGTTATATTTTCAAAGTGAAAAATTATTAGAGCCAGTTTAGCAAAACAAGGTTGGTAAGACTGCTAGGTTTTCAATGCCTGAGTTGAATTCTTTGGTGTAATTGCTGTGCTAGTATCCTCAGAGCCAAATGCTAACCCTTCAGTTCAAGGATGTACCCTAACCTTACCTATTATTTCTTAAAGAATAGGACACGCCAACTTTGCTGAAATTGACACAAGAAAGTTGCTAGAAATTGGATGGTGAATCAAGAAATGACATCGCCAACTACGGAGAGGCATATGCACAGGGGATTGTGTGTGTGTGTGTGTATCACGTATAGCCTGTTAGCCTGTTGTATGTTTTGTAAGAAATCATCATAATTTTGAATTGTCACGTAATACTTATTATGTCCAGAGGTTAGGATTATTGAATGGTTAGTACCGCAGCTTTCATGATCAAGTCACTCGTCAATTCTCAAATTGATGCCTGATGGCAGTAAAACTCCTGAAATATAAACTGCCTTTTGCTTGGATGAATTCTTGGCTGAGCCACTGCCTGTAAGGCAAGTAATATAAAACACTATCAAGTGTCAACATTAGTTTTTGTACAGAAGAATGTGAATGGAGAGATGCAAGTGTCGTTATATAATTTGTATTTTGTAATTTAATTTGAAGTCGAGGCTCATTTATTTACCACATCTTGATTTACCGTAATACCGTGTAAGGGAAAAAGGTTAGAAAAAGATGCAATAGATAAAATGGCGCTCTCAAATGGCCTATGTTTCTTTCATTTTCTTTATGCTTTGTGCACATTTAAGATATATAATGAAACATGTTTACTGTACGGTGGTTGCAGGATGTGGGCAGTAAAGAGAGATGAAAAATGAGGGAATATGTCCACATCATCAAATCTATGAGGGTCGATTCTATTTATGTTATCTGGATCTCATTAAAAATTAAAATAGCACAATTTTATTGGCAGAAAATTAAGATAGCACGATTTTATTGGCAGGATGCACTACATCTGTGGTGTAGCGAAGACTCCTTCCAATTTAAATTTTTTAATTTTTTTTTTCTGTTTTCACAAGATTTATTTTTTATATTTCATTTACGATAGATAGGAAATAGAACTAACGACAATTGAAAAACAAACAAAACGTCGACGTGAACCTCAAGTCCCAACTCCCAAGCCCAACGACGCGCTTAAATAACTTTCTTTGTCTAACTCACACCGCTCGGCTCTCGCGATCTGAAAACCATACAAACCACCTTCCTCTGTTTCGTGTTATTTTTTTATTTCAATTTTTTTAAATCAGCAAATTACAACTCGTTAGATCACCGGCGTTCAATCAACTGCCACCGTCTAATTATGAGTTCTCCGATAGTAAGCTCTTCTCTCACTTTCTCTGAAACTCCCTCAGAAAATGAAATTGTTTGGTTATCTTAATTTTTAAACTGTTATCTTTGTTTAATGATTGTTACAAGGGCGGGAGCTTGTTTACTGGATTCACTAAACTATGCAAGGGACTAGTGGTAGTGCTTGTTGGCGGACACATTTTAGTTCAGGTTATGCCTGCAGCGGTTAATGTTCTTGCTCTCATTCCTGCTAGGTAAATACAATTGTCGATCTGTTCATTTTCTTAATCAGGTTTTAATATCCTTACAATCTAAGTGTAAATTAGAAACGAATTGTGGTTTTACCTCAGCTGTTAATGTTTAAGAGCGGTTGTGTTTGATTGTAGTTGTTGGTTTAGTCAATACTTGAAACAAATGTATATCGCTTCTTTGTGAATGGGTAAATTTTGAATTATACTAACCTAATTATTGCTCAAACACATACTTTCTTTTTGTTTTCACATGATCATGGAAAATTGCTATGTATTGTACCTATAAATATCCATATGTAATCTGTTGGACGAACTTGTTTTTCTTTAACACTTTTTTCTTTCAAGTGGGAATTGTGTTTGGGAATTGCCTATGATGTGCTGTCTGTCTATTTAGTGGGTAGATTCTGAAATTGCTTTGTCAGAGCCAAAGATCTTCAAATCTAGATCAGGACTTGCTGTGTGTGCACATCTCTTCAGTTGATTTAATGTTTGAATGATTGATTGCTGCTACCTGAATCCTTGGTGTTGGTGTGGAGTTGAATTAAGTAATACCTCAAGGTGAAAAAGAAACCCAACTAATGAGAGAAGGAGTAGAATGCTTTATATTTGCAAGTTTTACTTCAATATGTGGATATTAAATGCTGTTCCAATTTCTTGTGCAGGACAATTCCTTTTGCTTGGAACCTCTTAACAGCTGGCTACATTGAGCAAACTGTGCATGGGGTATACTCTTCTATTGTTGTAACTCAAAGTTTCATGTATTATTTCGAACAGAAAGCCTCTTCTATTTTTATTTCATTTATAAAGTCGTACGGATGGTTATTGTTTTTCTAGGTGGTGGTCAGCACTCTTAGTCTCCTTTTGATGGGCAAGTTGCTTGAACCTGTGTGGGGTTCTAAGGAGTTCCTGAAGTTCATTTTTATAGTTAATGTTCTAACTTCCGTATGTGTCTTCATAACTGCTATTGCCTTGTACTACATAACAAGGCAGGAAAATTACCTGTAAGTATTATGGTAGCCTTGCAGATTTGAGAACTAGTTGCTTTTATTTTGTTTTTTCTGCTTATAATTTAGAACTGTCTTTTCTTTCTGCCTAGTTGTTTTGCTTTTCTTTTCCTGCATTATTTACCATTTTTAACTCAACACGGTGGCCAAGAGATAAAGGAAACAAAACTGAGGGCATGATTAACCCAACAATATGGTGCAATTGATATTTTGAATTCAATTAAATTCTTTTGCATAATATAAAATTAAATTGGTCTGCAATTATCAATTGATACACTCCTGAATAATGCCATCATTTTCTTATCATTTGATGCTTTGACGATTCAAACCAGTAATAATAATTTGTATGCAGACTATCTATTCTTCATTCTTTTTCCTTCTTTTATACTCTAGTAATTGCTGGCTCTTTTATATGTGGTAGCTACATGCCTGTTTCTGGCTTCCAAGGGGTCCTTGCTGGGCTCTTGGTTGGCATCAAGCAGATTGTACCTGACCAGGAGCTGTCTCTATTAAAAATAAAAGCAAAGGTGCACACACTTTTAAGAAATTTTTTTAATTTTATCTTCTTACATAAATTTATGCAAGTTGAAGCAATGTCACTCACATTCTCCTCCTGATGTTCTTTCCATTGCTTTGCAGTGGTTGCCATCTCTTATGCTCATGCTGTCCATTGCT
>JAVXUL010000009.1:10543099-10555285 GCA_035590515.1 Trichilia minutiflora
CTAGCCATATCCAACGAAGAGAAGTTGTTAGTATCAAACCTTATTTTGGACCTACCAACTGTTAGTTTGCCTTTGCCCTTACGTTTTTTCGCAGAATCTGCCATTTAATTGGTATTAGCTTCTAAATTCAAGTGGAATTGAGTGTTAGAATTAGAGTAAAAATCTTAAACACAACGAAAATAGGTCAGAGGATGAATGCCAATGAAAATTTTAATTAAAACGGGTAGAAAATGAATTATTTTTTGATCTTTCAAATTTTAAGGTTAATGGCTTTTCAGAGAGGGATTTTTCGATAGGGTTGTTAAAACAGGTTATCAGCGGCTAGAATAGTTCATAAAAGGTTGAGAGGGATTTGTGTTCAAGTATGTTGATGGGGGAATAATGGATTAAGTTGGGGTTGAAGAGAGAAGTGAGAGTAAAAGTTTGAACGTGGAAGAGAGATAGGGAGGTAGTGAAGAATGATCGATCAACGAATGGGATACGTATATTACACATGACGTGTCAAATTCGATTGATGAATTGAGTATATTCGATCAACCGAGGCCTAACCACAAGTACGGTAATCAATATAATTCAATCGATCGATCTGTTATGTTCGGTCGATCGAAGGGTTGCCGGCGAGATGAACCTTGTTCGAAAGTTGGTGATTATGCCGTGTTTGAAAGTTAACTTTTGAACACGGGCATAAACCACACATTTGAACAACATTTAAATCCCCATAAGCCAGAGATGGGTTTTTTTCCCGTGTTTAAAAGTGAACTTTCGAACACGACCAAAAATCACACTTTCGAACAAGGTTTAAATCCCCATAAGTCAGAGATGGGTTTTCTCCCGGTGTTCGAAAGTGAACTTTCAAACACAGCTCCTTAACCTCTTTTGGCCGTGTTCGAAAGTGTACCTTCAAACAAAGGAAAAAAACCAACTTTCGAATGGCTGAAAGACCACCAACTTTTGTACACATTGTGGAATCGTCGAAAACGCTTTCTTTTGGTTAAGTTGGTTAACAATTTGTTGATATATTTTATTTTTGGGAAAAAAAAAACTCAGAAACTGGTCATTTTTGTATTTTTCGTTTGCTAACTACACACAACAAGTCTGTATTATGTGAAATAACAATAAATGTGATTCAAAATATTTACATTGAACATAGAAGGGTAAATATAAATTAAACCAAATTTAGGCCAGAACAGAGTTGAGTTAAACAACTGGTGGCCTAACATTTCTTATCAGTATATGGGAGTCGACACATTTCGAGAGTAGAATCCGATACGATTGAAAACTAAGCATGTGGACTTCTTGACAGAGTGTGAACTAATCTTGTAGATTGTATCTTCAAAATCTACAACAATAAGATAAATTTTCACAAATGAATAAGAAATCATTAATATAATATGTATTAAATCATAACAAACATTATTTAACAACAACACTCACTTAACAATGAATAATAACATCTTATAGCTTGATCAATGGGTCGGATGAAATGGGATCGATATTTTACACGTGGCACGATTGTGTCCCATACCATGATACCTACTATAATGCTTCGTAATAACATTTTCTCCCTGAGAGAGAATACGTTATTTTTTGGGACAGTCTGTCGACGCCCTAACTCATGGTGCCTTAACAATCATTTGACTTACTTCAATCAGCACGACCCAGTCTGCCTCATTACCTACCGGGTAGATACCTTTTGCATATGCTAACAACAGTGATTCATTGGTATAGAACTACGAGCACAACGAATTACGATTATATCTTGTATGCCTGCACACTGCAAGGGCATGCAAATATGGTAATTGTTGTAAATCCAATTTTCTACAACTGCATGTCTTCGCTCTAATGTTAACAAACTTGTCCTTTCCTCTTATTTTAACCAAAAACTCAAACTTGGATGCTGGTAACACGTCACATACCCTAGACTTTTCCAATTCTTCGTTAACAACTTCTTGTGCAGCATCAGTTAAAAAGGCATCTTTTGCATTGGCTACCTCCCTTCGTTAATAAAATCAACATTGTAGCATGCATCTTATAAACTTAACCAATTATATAATAAGAAGATGACGTGCATGTCTTAGCAAAGCTTTAATACTTTCAGCAATATTGGTCGTCATCATATCACATCGTCGGGATGGAAAATGTGATCTAACCCACCTATGAAACCCAATTTCATTTTCTAGGTAGTTAACAGTATCTGCATGTATTGCCCTTAATTTGTCAATATACCCAGTGAACTCAGAAAACTGATATGCTTTAGCAGCAAGAAAATAGCCTTGCTTGAAACGCTCCATCGTCCAGGTCGGCAAATAAAATTTGACTTTGACATTTTCAGCAACATAATAAGTACATAAACCATGAGCTGCTTCTGGGAAAACCAAACTAATCCCCTTCTCGATACTGTGGTGTCGATCTGAAATAAAGATCAAATTGTCTATCAAGCCAAAGGACTGTCAAAGTTTCGTCAAAAACCGTTCCCACGATGTATCATTTTCTGAATCAACAATTCCAAAAGCCATTGGATATATCTACTTATTGCCGTCAACTGCTGCTATAACCAATAGTGTGCCACGAAATTTTCCTTTTATAAATGTACCATCAACAACAATAACAGGACGAATGGTTGTGCGAAATCCCCAAATGCAGGCCCCAATAGCCATAAAAAAATACAAAAAATGGTTTTCATTGTCCCGCTCTATAACTGCCACCGTACCTGAATTCCACTCTTGCAATACATGACAGTCCTTGATCAGTGTCTGAAAAGACTTCTTTGGATCCCGCACACGAGTGTAAGTGCTCATTTCTTACCAAACCAAGCCTTACGATATGATACCCGAACTTCATACTCTTTTTGGATGTCGTCTATAATATTTTGCAGAGTATAAACACGACTAGCATCCATAAACTTGTCTCGCATTATCAACGCAATAATATTGCTAGATACTTGTCAATGTCCATCTTGTAGTTCTTCATTTACATAAGTATGCATCAAATCTGAATCTAAGCGAGGCGAAAATAAGGATCATCACCAGCCTTAGTAGCTCGCATACGCCATTTGCATGAATCCACTACACATCTTAGTTCATATTGATTTATTGTGGATTTATAAGTCTTCAGTTCAATGTGCCTTTTAATTACCATTAATCTCATCCTCCACTTTAATTCCTGTTTCGTAACGTAAATCTGGCCAGCACAGACATTACCATCATCAGTTGCAGATGCGACATCCTGCACAATGGTGGATATCGTTAGAGGAATAGATGGAAAATACTATATAATTACATTTTTATTTGCTGGAATTGTCATTAAGCTATCGGGATTATGTGGCATATCATTAACATACCCTGATCGATTGGATTCTTCATCACAATTATTTAATCGAACTTCACAATCAAAGAAACATCAGGAACATCACATTGTTGTGGAATGTGAATAACATCATCGGCAGTGGTCTCATTACCTTTATCGGCATCTTCATGTCGTGGTGAGATGGTATAGTTCAATTGATTGCTACCACAAGAAGACATAAACGGGTGTGCTTCAGACACTCTTGTGCAATGTATTTTTCGCTCTCTTGGATTTACAATTTCAGTTGTGATTATCAGCGGACACTGTCCTCTTTCGTCATTCATATAAATACTGTTGACAGCAATGAAGCCTTGAAAGTCTGCTTCTGAAAGAATGTCAGTTGGCATAAACAGTAGAATACCCGGTTGTAGACTCTCTATGTAGTAGTGCGTAGTTTAAAAGTTAATTCCTCTGTATTTATCTCAAATAAGGAGTGTAACATCTGAATAAACTATTGTAATGTTATTGCGGTGTCCACACACACTCATCTTATAGAGCCTCTCGTGTAAGACTCTACACCATCTGGGCTTGTTACCCATGAACCACCATGTCGTAAGAGTAAAGAGTATTGATCAGCCATATCTGCAGTATAAAATAAACCATTAAATGTCCGAACATTTATTACAACTCTCACTTTCTAATACGTGTTCAGTATTACATGTATTTTGCAAACAACGCCAACTTAATACATTCTAAAGGACGCTTCCGTTCATAGTATATTCTACACTCACAACTTTGTTTCACAACATAACCCAATGTTTTAAAACTTTCATAGAATCGGGTAAAAGGCTACTTTCTAATAAAACACATTTTCGGACATGTTCTACACATGTACTTTCGAACAAGTTTTATATATACTTTCGAATACATTCTACACAAACACATTCGAACACGTTAATATCCTTCACTTTTGAACACGTTCAACACATACACTTTCGAATATTTTCTTCAAATACACTTTCACACAAGTTATAATCTTTCACTTTCGAACATAACATGATACTACACTTTCGAACATGTTATAAAGCTACACATTCGAATATATTCTAAAACTAACTTCCGAACATGTAATACACCTAGCTTTCGAACATCCAAGAAATTATACTTTCAAATTAGAATCAAAATAACATACTTTCAAATATACTGTTACGCGACATTTTCAAACATAGGGCATAGATAATATTTTCAGGTTAAAATAATTTCCTATATTTTGTTAAACCGTCGGCAAGTTGATAGGCACGTATATTCGATCCACAAAACATAAACTTAATTATAATACCACCTATTAAATCTACAATCTATAAGAATCTATGATTTTTTTGTTTCGAAATCTCAAATTTATAATATTTAAGACGAAACTATCTAAATTTTAAGTATTTCATCTGTCCAATATCTAATCGGAGTAATTTGAAATCGATTTTGTCATCGTCTAAAAATATAGATTCAGATATAGCTTTGAATTATATTGTCTGTCCGTAATTTTTTAATTTTTAAATGTGAAAGATAAAATTTTGGTAACGCTTGTTAAATGATTTTTTTTATTAAAATCTTTAAAGTGAGATTATTTTAATAAACAAACTTAAAATGTGATTATTTCCGTACATTTCTCAAAAATTAACCTCTGGGTTACAGATGTTGTATTGACGGTGTTAGGACAGAAACAGGCTGCTTCGATGGAGCGGCATGTCACTGATGGATCGACGAATTATCAACCGTTGGATTTGGCCGCACCTCCATGATCACCTTCACTGATCAACGGCCAGTGATCGCTGCTGATAGTGACGACGATGCTTCCTGATTGCGTTATTGTTTATTGTTTGGTTTAATTTTAAGGAAAGGGATGTAGAAAATTAATTAATAAACTTTTTTAATAATTTTTGAGTCTTAAATAGTTAAATGGATATAATTGCAAAACTAAGGGGTCTCCACTATATTTTCCATGCATTGGGTCTTCCACTCTGCTTAGACTTGCTGTTTGTTAAAATAATTTTCCTAATTTCTTCAAAGATGCTATTCACAATAAATAATTTTGGCTCATATTTTTTTTCATACAATGCCACAATGCATGAAATGAAAGAATACTGATCACTGAAATTAAAATCTGACAAGTTTCATTCAGATGAAAATGTAAAAAAAAAAAAAAAAAAACTATATATCTGAAATGTTTATGTTACATCCAAGCATTGATTCTGGATTCTTATGAAAGTATACCAGTATCGACACCGTCCCGTATGAAGTACAATACAGACTGAAATAAAAAATTTAAAAAGAAATAATCCCAGTTCCGAATTCCTATAGAAAGTCTAGGATGCTTCCGTTTTAGTACAACCATTGAATGCAGTCTGGCCATGTGTACATGTACTGCTTTCTTACATCTGTATAGTCTTGTACAACTATATAGAAAGGATTCGCCAACGCAACCTTCCTAATTCCTATATACTTAGTTGTTGTCATGCAGGCTCCAATTTTATGTCATTTACGAGAAATGTAGGCATAAAAAGACTAGCATAGTGACAGCAAGATTGTCCTTTCAGTTCAATCTCCATCATTGGGCAAACGAAAATTCGTGTTGTACACGAATGGATCCAGGTCCTGGAGGCAGTAGCACTTCTACTTGCCCTGGTTCTTGAATGGCCATTTCTTGTTCGCTAGATTCTACATGACGGGGAGATTCAATGATTTCGCGGTGACGCGGAGAACGAAGACTCTCGGGATCCCACCGTTCATTATCGAAGTTCGAGATATTTGGGTGCATCGGAGAGTTGTGGTAGCTTTCAACACTGCGGTGAGGATAGCTTTGTAGAAGATGAACTGGTGACATTCCATGTGTAGGAGTTGTTGGCCTGCTTGAAAAAGGTGTGTTGGATCCAGAATGCTTGCCCTGTTTAGTGTGTTTTTTGGCCATATGGTGCCAGTTTTTAATGGCTGCTGCTACTCTATCGTTGAATATTGTTGATTTCATCGTAGAACCCATCTGAAAAATCACCGAAGAAGATCAGTTTGGATCAAAAAATTTTACGTTTTTGTATTGCGGCTCTTATTTTCTGTCACAAATTTATTTACCTGTGTTACTAAGGCATAGAGAGGTAGAGTTACATAACTGCAAAGAATCTGAATGAGCACCCTGAAAGCATAAATAATTTTGTGTTAAATTTATATTAGAAATTTTCATACCGTAATGAATGTTGTTTCTGTAATGAAATTTACCCCATTGAGATTCTGACAACGATGTCCTCGGTTCTCTTGTGGAAGCAAGAATTTATTGTGAATTCATACTGAAAAACAGATCGAATATGTATTAGGTCATAGCATATTTATATATATGCATACTCCGCTCTTTATGGCGGAAGTTCTGATATGATAGCGTAACTAGAAGTCATCGAATTGCTTACCGTGCTCCATATGAAGAAGGCTAGCTGAAACGCATTCTGAAATGAGGAAAACAGATAAGCATAAGGCTTGAATGTGTTTGTTTCGATGAAACATGTAAAAAATAGAGGAGATGAAAAATACCTGAAAGAGAACCAAGTGAATGAGAAAGAGCATAAATCGCGGGCGTCCGAACCAGAAAAGATCATCACCTGGCTGAACAACAGGCGCACCCTTCACCACATCTCCTCTGTCTTGAATTCTCAAGCCCAGTTTAGTTATAATCACTTGTAGCTTAGCCCCAACCAACAGGATTATCTGCACAATTTCCAAACTCTTGTTATGATCCTCCTTTATAATCACAAACCCAGAATTAAAATTTGAAGGAATCGAGTTGGAATTGAGCTTACAACTAAGGGAATAAATGGTAGCCAAAGGTAAGCATACCATCCTGTAAACAGGTAAAAAAACATAAGCAGAGTGGAATATCAAATTTCAGGCCAAAGCATCGTTAAAAGAAGTGCAGAATATGGGTTAGCTTTCAAATAAGAATCTTACCGTGTGTATTGGTTAGCAGGAACAACATGGCAATGAACCATAGAATTGGACTGCATACACAGATTAAAGTCAGAATTTATGCAAAGATATTAATGAATC
Source organism: Trichilia minutiflora (assembly GCA_035590515.1). Lineage (NCBI taxonomy): Eukaryota > Viridiplantae > Streptophyta > Magnoliopsida > Sapindales > Meliaceae > Trichilia > Trichilia minutiflora. The sequence continues at coordinate 10,550,471 of JAVXUL010000009.1, forward strand.
AATCAAAACTATAGAGCACCAACCTGATTCCCACCACAACTTTGAAATCTTCTTCAAGTGATCTACTGATATATTTCTGAAAATCAAATCTTGTTTCACTTCCAGGAGCCAAATGTGCCTGAACTCATAGACAGCACAAAAAATTCAGGCTCTTTTAGCACTGAAATTTACATCTCCTTCCGAACATTAATTTTATTAAATCGTATGTTAGAATTTAAATTTAACAAAGTAAATTTGAGTTACCATGATGAATCCATGTCTCAATGCGAGGTAATCAACCTTGGTAACAGACCCAAGGAATTGTCTGAAGAAACACACCTGGTAATATGAAGAAAAACTCATCAATTTTTTTGTCCAAAAATAAAAGTTTACTGTTTTACTAAACTCATTAAATTCAACTGCACCAGTACTACATTTTTGCAGGGCATATCATAACATAAATTTAATTTCTATTCACCATTGTACTGCATTCGTGTTCAAATAGTTTACTATAATTTTCTCTTGATATATGATTTATGTAAAATCTATTATTGAAGGAAAAGAAGTCAACCATTTGTTCTTATAGTCAAACTTTTGAAAAACATTTTTTTAAATCGATGATTCTAACACATCAACGAACTCAGGTGTGTGCGTGCCTGTGTGTTTTCCGAAGTAATTAGTAAGGAAAGGGAACTGTATATATCCTTACAATCCACAGGCTAACTGATGACTGGCTCCAAATATTTAAATGCCTGCGTCCAAATGACGTGTCCCTTGCAAACCGAAACCTTTCCGGATCTGCAACCCCCAGAAGTCATCAAAATTAGGATCAAGAAAAGTCAACAATTTTTTTTTTTTTTTTTAAGAAACAAATTAAAGTATTAAATAAATGTGTTCGGCAAGACTGATTCCACCTAATCCATTCGATAAATAAATATAAGTTTAAATAGGAGATATAAATCAAATCAACATCGAACCTCAGAATATAATCAAATATTGGTCCGTCAAAATTGAAAAATGTCATATTCCGCCCAAATACTTCGTTTCAAAACTTTTTTCCAGCGTAACAAAACATTAACAGTATGAGTGATCTAGTTTCGTGGTGGTGGTGGTGGTGGTGTTTTTAAATTAAAGAGTATTCTTTTTTTAATTAAAATTTTCGAATTTGAATTTTCATTAACACTTATTTTAACTATGTATAATCACTTACAATTCATGTACTATATCATCAATTTAGATATTTAAATTTACCTAATTTTTATTTTTATTTTTATTAGAATAAAATAAATTATGAACATGAAAAATTCCCAATCATTTATTTATGTATTACATTTTTGAGTTTAAAATGGATCCAATTTTCATATTTTATCAGAAAACAAGTGGATAACTTGTTAATTAAGATATTAAGTTGTGTAATGTATATTGCATTGAAGGTGACTTAAAATTAATAATTACCATTGTAGTACTGATATTCAATTGTCTTTGTCTCATTTTCCCATGTCTTCCATTTCTTCATCTGCGATACAGACAAGCATTAATAAATAGACAGATAGATAGACAGATAGATAGATAAAGAAGGAAAACGGGAGAATAGGAGAAATAAAAAAACAAATCACCTTAGTCCTTCCCAAAGCCAAGGTGACTATGCAGTAAAGCACATGAAAGACAGCTAAAACAAAGATGAATATATGGAGCTGATGAATCCCATATGCAGACACAAGAGCAACTTTTCCCTGAAAATATATTTTATTAACCAGTTAATTCATGTAAAAAAAATAAATAAATCATCTAGCTAAACAGCGATATATACCATTTTGCAGTAATTTATAATTTATTGCATCGAATCAAACAAACAACACAAGAAAACAGAAAGAACGTCGGAATAGATAACTTCGAGGAGTCGTTTTCTGTTCCCGAAGATTATTACTAAGTAAATCAATTCAACCGTGTTTTTATTTCTTGCCTTTTCTGCGCATTTGTCATATTTTGCTGCTAAACTCCTTCGAGTACTTCCTTCACTGGAATCCAAGAACGAAAGAAGTCTTCGACGACTCTCTTTCTTTTCATACAACCTTCCCTCTTCTTCTTTAGTGCAGGGATGCCAAGTGTTGCCAACACTCCTTGGAATGCAAATATTAGAAATAGGTCCTTGGCCAACGGTTAACAGCAACGATATGAATCCCAAAAGCATAAGCTCTACATAAACAAAGTTAAATTATTTAATAAAAGCGTGCACAAAAAAAATTATTCAAGTCCAACAAAAAGGGATTGTTAGATTACCTGCTTTAACTTTTTCAAGGGCTTCATACAGTGCTTTTTTGTGTCTGTTATTTAACCACTGGAACAAAACAAAAGTTCAAGAATTTCAGTGTTGCAATCAACACACACATATATACATCCTTGGTTGGTTAGTTCAACTCGTAAAATCTTTTGTTTAAGAGGTTTGAGTTTTGAATCTCATTCACACAATAATATATATTTTTGAATATATGTCAATTATTTTAGGCAGAAATTAAGTTAATTAATTTTCTCACCTTTCCTACAATGTGAATGATATGTTCTATGACGATTGATATAGCAATCAACACAAAACACACAACGGCAACAGCCCAAGTTGGAGTTTCCTGCAACGTTCGCTCTTTAACAGGTGCTTCCGCCATAGATAATCCTTCTTTTATACACCCTCGCGAAAAAAAGCTCTCAAACGTTGCCGAAAAATGTTTAAAGAGAAACAAAGACGAGAGAAATGATGATGATATGATATACACGACGTATTGCAATATCACTAACAGAAAACAAGTGCAGAGTTTGGTAACTCTGCAGTCTTCATTTTATAGACTGAAGGCAGTGAAGAATTTCTTGTATTATTGAGAGTTGGGAGGTGCTTGCGAGGACTTTGACCAAGTCAGAGAAAGCGGGAGGATTAATTTATTAACTCCTTTGTTAACGTGCATCAATGTAATTTAGCTACACAAATTTAAATTAAAAAATAGTAAAACAAGAAAATACAAGAACGAAGAATTGAAGTTGTTTCTTCAGCGTTTGAACGGGTTTATCAAGTAATCAGTGGACTTAGAACTAAAAACGACGCGGCGTTTTTAAAATTTTTGTACTTGGTTGCTTTTATAACCGATGTATGCCTTCCTTGGTTATGCCTTCCTTGCTACATCGTTTTCTTGCTTGACCCGCACTTTGTCGTTCTTAACGTAATTTACCCATTTAGGGATTAAAATGTCAATGATGGCCGTAGCGATGTCTATCTCTTCTCTTTTCTTTTTTTCTTTTTTTTTTTGTGTGTGTGTGTGTGTGTGTGTTTTCGGAAACTTTGATCACCAGTCAACGTTTTGAAAGACTCCGTCAGGGGATTCAGGCCCTTTATTGTCCTTGAACAACGTCATCGGAATGGGATCCAAGCCCTTAATCAAATAGACACTCAATTCGGCCTCTTGACAGGTGGTACCAAACGACCAGATAAAATCGGGACTGCACCAAGCTCTTATACCTGGGTACACTCCCAGAGGTTCGAACCTAGAACCAATACGAATGCCCCCAGGATGAAACCACCAGGCTATACCTAACGGGTGCCTTATATTTAATTACAAAATGTAGTAGTAATAATAATAATAATAATAATAATAAGTATTGGGGTGTTTTGCCGAAGCTCAGTCTAATGGTCCAGACCCATCTCCAAGCCTTTATCTAGGCCTGTCAAATATCCAAATTACTTTCAAATAGACTCCCTGATACGACGTCGTTCCAAAAAGCCGATCACATCACCCAGGAAAATAGTTAAAAAGCCTCAGGCGACCAGGCAGGAGGTCTCCTTCGAGTTATTCATTGTTGACTCGCACTCGAGTTCAAAGCCTTCAATAACAAGCCCTTCGGGCTCGGGGAGTCGGAATGATATGTTCTCCACAAACAACAGGGACTCGCAGGCACTCGAGATATATGAGTGTCCACCACTCTACCTTCTGATGACACCAAGGCTATAACCCGTTGTATAAAGGCCTCCCGATAATCAGGGAATTTTATTCTTAGGAGAATTGGAAGCTTCATTCAGAGGAACCTACACTCAGGGTCTTGGGGATGATGTGGCGATGAACAATATCATAATTTCCCATGTCCCTTGAGTTTACAACAGGCTGTCCAGGGCACGTCAGTCATGCAGCAATACGTGTCCAAAGATACGCACTCCTAGGCTTTTAATATACAGCACCCAAAAATCAAGGGAAAGGGAGGCTGGTTCATTCGACCATATTGAGAAAAAGTACACTTTTCAGGCTCAAGGACGTGAAGAGAAGACCTGCTAGTGCTCGGAGTTGAGGACAAAGCCAACTTCTTGCATCAACATTTGACGCCATCTGTGGAAAACGAACGAAAAGCTATTGAAGCACCATTTTCAGTAAAAATGACAAACGTCAGAGGTTACATGAACAGGAGACACGTGACTGAACGCAGGAACGCGGGGGGAGTTTCTACGGAAGCAGCTGCCATTGCGAAGGGGGCTGAGAGCACCCTGCGTGAGATCCTGGAGCATGGGAGCCCCCGATCAAACGTCGTTGAGATGCATGCACGTGGACTGGGCCATGCAAGGGAGACAAATGAAATAACTCGGTTGCTACAGCTACTCCAAGACAGTGAGCAGCAACATGCAGAGAAGGATAAGCAGATGCAAGTATTGGTCAAAGAGGTATCGGAGATGAAAAGGATGATACAAACCAGGAGACAAGAGTACCGGATGTGATACAACCAGCAAAGACAAGGAGGTTCAACGCCACAATACACGGCAAGACAAGCTACACATGCCTAATGGTCCAATTACAAGGCAGCAAGTTT
>JAVXUL010000009.1:10567206-10580289 GCA_035590515.1 Trichilia minutiflora
CAATGATACAGGCCGATTTGATTCCAATTTTTTATAGGCTACGTTGGGCAGGTTCACGGGCCAACCCGATCCAATAAACACCACTATAAGGAACTTTATATGTATCGAAAGAATTACATTGCACAATGACTAAATACCTTTTAAATCATACCTAATTTAAAATAATGCTTGAACATACTCAAAGGAATTTATAGAAGAGTTTAGAATGTATTAGAGGTATCTATAAAGTAGAATCATGAAGTAATTATCAATTATAACTATTTACATAATAGTAATTTTGTGTTAAAATTTAATACATACCATCATATATTTCATATTTTCTAATAATTATAATTTTTTTTTAGAAATTAACAATATATAAAATAAAATAAAAACTATACAAAGAAAGAGACAAACTTCTAAACAAACCTAAAAAGATCTCAAAAAAAGCATAAATACCCAACCAAATGTACGCATGCCTAAAACAAAGAAACTAAACAAAAAGAAACAAATAGTGAGATATAAATTCAAACTAAGTATTCAATTATCATATGCGAATAACATCTTATGAAACTTTATATTTGAGGATCAACTTTGAAATTCTATCCTAAATTGTATGATAAATGTTCTTTATAACTTACTGAAAAGAAGGATAAGTATACTGAAAAATTTGATTATTCCTTTTATATCAGATAAAATAAATTAATATAAAAAAACTAATCGAGTTAATGTCTCTTTTACGGTAAAGATGAGAGATGAGATAAGACCAACTATAAAAAATCAAACTAATTATCTGAAGGCCAAAACACAGCCCTGCGAGTGAAGTATTATTGCATAATAAATAGGTTTGCTTGAATGACTCCCCCAACTACTCTCCACAAACTTGAACCATGAGTCGAGAATTAGCATCAATTCACAATGCAATTTCCAGGCAAGAAAAGAATATAATAGATTGGGTAGTCCTTTTGGTAATTTCAGGATTTTGTACAGTGAATTGCTTTATTTGATTTTAAGCATATAAACGGACGGACCCCATATTATATACATAGTTGAGCTTCCTGACTAGCTTCTACGTATAAATTAAAGCATATTACATAATCCAATTGAATTTGTATATCTTTTAACTGGGTGCTTAATTGATGGCAATTTATAGAAATAGAATAGAATATATTGATTCTTTTTCTTTCTACCTTATCTTCTCAAATTCCTTGTTTAATTCTTTGGTTGACTCTCTTTACGGCTCCATTACATAGGCACAATAAATAATAATTTCTTAATTAATAGAAAATGTGACCACTAAGGTTCTCTTCTTTTTTTATTTTTTATTTTTTAATATATATTCTAATTGAATAATTAAATGGTAAAAATAACTCAACTCAACTCAATTAATTGTTTAATTCTTGTTTAATTCACATGTAAATAAATTTCATTAATACCTCTTCAAAATCCATCCCTATTTAAATATAATATGTATGAGATAAGTGAAATTTAAGTATATGAAATTTTAAAAAATAAAAAAAAATTAATTAATAAAATTCATTCTCACATTAACTCAACACATCTTTAGAAAAAGTAAATAATTAATTAAAAATTAAGCACGCCTATAGCATCAACTAATTTGGTATAATATTACATCACAACAATTCATGAATTAAGCAAGAAAATAAATACATAACAATTAAAGAAAATCAACTTAAATAATTAATAGTCAAATTAATGGGCTGTGTAAACTAACAATAAATAAAATCAAATTTTAATTAGGAGGACCTATATCCTGGTAATGGCTGATCCTTCAAAAAATAATACAATAGTAATAATGCCAATCGAGGCTGTGTCAAGGGAACCTCATGCCCAGCTCCTCTGACGGTCGCATAGGTCAACCCCTTGTATACTTGGCTCCAACCACCAACCTAAAATCACATCAGAATTTTACAAAGAAAAATTACGCATGGTTATTAGTATATAAATTGACCTTATTCGATTTAACAATTTTAATTTAAGAAAGAAAACTTGAAGACTTTATAGCAAAGACGTAGTAGCATGAAATAAAAAGAAATTAAAATTAATTCAATTTTTTTTACCATTGTTTTCATATATGATGAATGTTAATTTTTTAAAAATTATGAGGACATTGAAGAAATAATTAATTACCTGCAAATGATCATCCAACCAACCATACCAGCTGATATTGGTTTTCAGTTTTAGAGCACCGATGGAATATCGAGTTGCAGTGAGCGGAAGAACAGCATCGGTGTCACCACTGTAGGGAATTAATATCTTAATTAAAATAAATTTATTTTAAAAAGAAGAAGAAGAAGAAGAGAGAGTTCTGTTACCTGTACACCCAGATCCTAATTCCAGCTGCTATAAGTTGTTTGAAAATGGGAAGCATAGATTTTGGAGAATCCGACCAATTGCCTCGGATAGCAGAGCTGAATGAAAATGGAAAGATAAGATGTATCGATGAAAATTATTTAACATTGATCATTAATTAGTTTAGATACCTACTAATTTAATTTTTAATGAATGAGCAATTTAAAAAAAATGATTTAATTACATAAATTAATTTATTAATTAAAAATGTAAATGAACCTGCAAGGTCTCCAGGGATCATTAATCCGAGAAATATCTGCATGAATAGCCTTCTGCACATCTAAACGATTCATGTAGACTTTTGTGTATCGAGTGACGCATTCATCCGAACCTCTGAATTTCCATGGCTGCGTAGGGATGTCAATTCATATATTAACCCTTAATTATCAAGTATTCATTATTTTAGAAATTGTTTTGTATATTTTTAAAATTTTTGCAAGAACATCTATACCAAAGTGTGATTGGAAGTTGCAGCATCATGGCAAGGAGAACTGTTAATATTATAAGGATTGATGTCTCCAAATTCTGAATAAGCACGAGAAATTGCATCATTACATTGGTTCTTTGGAAAGAGGAATGAATCATGTGGGCAAAATTTCTTCAATTTCTTATATGTGGATTCTGAAATCAAACCATGATTCCACCAATACTCATGGGTTCCAATATAATCCAAATGGTCATTTATCAATGGATTCCCAAGCTGCAACAAAATTGACAATTAAAATTAAAATTGTTAGTAGATAGCAATTATGATTAATTAATTTGGCTTACCAAGAAACCTTTGAAGTTAATTTTGGGTTTTTTGACACCCTTGTTACTTCGAACTATAACTTGAGATAGTTCAGGAATATAATGTCCTGAATATGTAAAAGTAAAGAGTTAATAATTGATTGTTAACAAAATACCTTTCAAAATATCAAAAGAACATCCGAATTCCATTCAACAGAATTAAAAGATTCATAGAATATGTAGAAAAACCTGCATAACTTTCTCCGGCAATATAGAAAGGCCTATGCTTGTACTGAGGGAATCTCTCCAACCACTTAACGAGAAATCTGTAAGCATCCTTGGCTGCTTTTCAAAGTTCACATTCAAGATTTAGTAAGTGTTAGGCTTACCAACTTTTGACAATTACAGAAACATATAAAATGGTAGCTAGACCTGTTCTCTTGTCACCAACACTGTATATATCTTCTAAATTTTCGGTATACGAAAACCCAACGCCGGCAGGAGAATCCAAGAACAGAAGATTAGCCTCTGCAATAATTGAAATCATATTATAGGTATTAAGGTAGAATTTGATACTACTTTCTTTTCTCTTAGAATATCTACAATGCAATTGAGACCGTTTCTTTATAATATTAGTATTTTTCAATTGTAAAAAAATACGTATCAAATAGTTTTATAGTATTCGTAGTTATGAATATACTTACGTTGATTCCATGCATAATGATTCAATTTGAGCGTTTTTCCATCTGGTCTTACTCGAAACGGTCCAACCTCTTCAGAGGCCCCGTAGGCCACAGACGAGCAACCTGGACCACCATTGAGCCACAGAACCAATGGCCTCGACGCAGGCTGTCTATCTACTGGGGCCTCGATCAACCAGTAAAACAAGGCCCGTCCTGCTTTGCGGTCCACAGTAATATAACCAGAATACTGTGAGAAGGACACATTTGGTGGTTGCCCTGGTAGCTTGATGATCTTATCCTTTTCTTGCTCTTTCAAACTGGCAGAAACTGGAGATAGCAACACCAAAACACAGACCAAAGACCCAAGCAAGCTACTATTTCTGTTCTTCATTTTCAGCAATGGTAAGAAATGCAACTTTTGAGACGATCTCGTGAATTGTGAATGATTTAATTGGTTGCTAACATGTTAAACAATGACTTAATCAACATGATTTGTTATAAATGTAGGAATTTTTTATGATATGAAGAATTATTATATTTTATAAAAATCAACAAGAAGTCAATAAAATTGTTGATAGAAGAAGCATTGTTTATTTCATATGATTCAGTGATTTGACTTTGTTTGGAGATAGTTGATGGACTATCGAATCAAAAATTAATTTTTTAAGATCTAAAAATCATAACTAAATCTCTAATAATTAATATCATAAATTCTAATCCAACTAACCAACACAAAAATATAGGTAAGAAGTATATGATTAAAGTTTAGATAGATAGTTGAACTAATCAAACTAGTGAATTAATAACGACACTATCAATTGATTTTATTTTATTTTTTTAAAAAAAAGGTATTAGGCCTATTAACCATTGGTTGGAAAAATAAATAAAGCAGGAAACTAAAATAATGAGAATGGAAGGATTGAACATTGAAGTGAAAAGTAGTAAGATCATGGGGAGCTTGTTGTTTTGACCGAAGACCATTGACTTTTTGGACGGCATAGATGGCACGACAATTGGAGTCTAGACCATGTGGTTTTGATTTCTTTAAAGTACACCGGCAGTCCCTAGGTCTCTTGGATCGGATGATTTCCCACATGCCATCTCGTTTCACACGCCCTAATTGTCGCCTTTTCTTTATAAATTCTTTAATTATTATTTACAATTCTATTAATATTATCTAACACTTTGTAACATTATGTTATACATATTACCCATTTTTCTGTTTAGCTGAGCTAACAACGAATGGTACTCGTTAAGTGTTATACTATTGACACGTGTCTAAGCAATCGAATTAAATTGTAGATTCAATCATTCTGATTTTTTTTTTTTTTCGTAGTTGGTAAAGCATCCCAACTAATCCCCTATAAATTAATAAACTTCGTACTCAATAAGAAAGAAGGTTGGTATAATTTACTTCCTAATATAAAGAATTTAAAAAATTAAAAAAAATAGAGAGAGAGAAGGATGATATAGATGGGTTTGGGGCCCCTTTATGGTTTGACAAATCAGACAAGAATGTGGATCAAGCAATGGGCCTTGTGCATAGCCCACAATAGAAATTTGGCCAACATATTCCCTTACCAAATATAGGACTGAATGCAAGCTCATCAAGCAAATCAGATTCAAGATATAATGGTTATCATGTTAAAGAAGCCTTACCTTTCCACTGTCATACCGCGGATACCAGTTGATAACAGTTGGTAGCTTCAAGCCATCAATGGAGTAATGGACTATCGAGTTGCGGTGACAGGAACCACTACTTCAGTGTCACCGCTGGACAAAGAATTCAATTAGGAAAATGCAAAATTATCTAGGACTAGAGTTTTAGAAAAATCACAATTGTTTTGATGCCAATTATAGAAAGAAAAACACAATTAAAAAATCCCAACGAAATATTAAATTCTTGATTATGATCGAAAATAACTTTTAAAAACAGTTTAAAAATATACCAAAATAAACCAATCCACCAAACAAATATTTAATCACATAAGAACATTAAAATTAATCAAAGAACAAAAATATATTAATATAAAAATTTAAAAGATTATAAGATTAAGAATAATTTTTAAGAATAACCACACTTTATCTTACCACCCACCCTTACGCACGCAACTCTTTCTACCGATTGAATCTGTCTTTTCGTAAACTTATAAATCTTTCTTTCTTTTTCACGATTCTAAAAAACTTTCTCTAATCTTATCTCAAATTTAGAAAAACATCTTATATTTATAAACAAACTTTTTCTAAAACTCTTAAAAAATAACATTTCCTAATACTCTTAGAAGATGTTAAGTTTACAAATACTAGGATTTAGTTATTTAAAAATCTTTAGAAAATCTCTATTTAATCTAAAAAATGACTCATTTAAATAGACTATAAATCCAAATCAAATACCTCTAGTTTTCTTAAAGTTATCATGATTCATAAAATTTGAATCATTCTTCAACTTAGAGTATGACTTGTAAATGTAATTATGGCATGGTTTAACAGTTTTTTTATGATAAATTTATGGTTTTTCAGAAACAGAAAAGCTAAAAAGTGTAGTGCTTGCAAGCCACAAAACAAAAGTTCCCCAACTCTGCGGCTAATGAAGGGGCAGAATGAACAAAAAGTAGGCATATAACTTGCATGAATGCCTATATCCTGAGACCAGCAGCAATGAGTTGTTTATATATAGGAAGTACAGAGAGTGGAGAATCAACCCAGTGGTCTTCTACAATATCCCTGCGAGGGAAGAAACGTGCTCGAAGTCAAAATTGATGTTACGGAAACTGTTGGAAAATAATTTAAATTTCTTAAACTCAAAATGACACCTGCATATTTCCCATGAATAAGATATCCCAGTTACATTTGCATGCACTACCTTCCGAACTTCAGGTAGATTAAAGTACGCTTTAGAATACAACTGGGTGCATGGATCATATGCTCCAAACATCCATGGCTGTGTTTGAAAGGAACAGAGTGAGCTTAATAAGAAAGTCAGATTAAAATTAGAAAAAAGAATAGACACACTAACATGAAATCAAGAAGCAATAGAATCCATCCATTCAAGTAGTGAGAAAATTAAAATTGGTAAATCTTATGCAATAAAGAATCCAGGAATCATTTGAATCAATAAGAATTAACCGGAAATGTGCATACTTCATGCACACATTCGTTGCTTCTTTTCAGTCTCCTAAGTGCAAATTTTCTCTTCTGATTTCTGAATGCCTGCAATAGCTGGTGCAGCAAAGAAACGGGTTTTATCGTGTGAAGCATTGTTGTGTCCAACGTGTGACCCAAATATTTATATGTAATTTCCACTCCTATAATTGTCGAAGAGAAAATTTATCTGTCTCGTTGTTGCCTGAAACGATGTATTTTGTCCATCCCATATCTAGGTCCATCATGGTCCAATTTTTTTTTTTTTTTAATGAAAGATATACAAACATTTTTATTTATAATAATTAAAAAAATAAAATAAAATAATAATGAGGCTACTTCTAGGCTTTCTAACTGCTTTGAACAAATACCGTCCACTTTTTCGACGGCCTTGATGGATAAATCTAACTGGACAAATTGATCATATACCTTCCAAGAAGGCAAAATAGTGGGCTATGAACAAATGTTTGGTATTATTAATTTTTACTTAATTTTAAAAATAAGTTATAAATAATATTTAATAATATTATTTTTATTTATTTTTAATTAATATTCAGTATTTTGTTAACTTTTATTTTAAAAATTATGGCTTTACAATTATAACACCTCAATTTTCAAACATTTCTTTAATATCAACATATATAAGTTAGATTTTTGGGTTGATTGATAAAACTGATAATTCATAACTTATATATCCACATGAACCAGAATTATCATTATTTTTTTTAGCTACCTAAACTTATGTGATGTGCCTTAATAAATAATCACTACATGATATGAGTTTAAGCCAGATTGATTCCTTATGGACCTGAAAGCATAGCGAAGAGAGAGAAAGAAGAGATTTCCTTCGTTACATGAAATAAAATAGAGATCCTGTCGCATCTGAATCTATGGGTTTCATATGTAATAATCACCATAAACCTTCATAATATACTTAATCATACAAAATAGTAGGTCAGTAAGGTTTTATAAAAAATATATTTTCACAAAAATTACACATCACACTTCCAAATAATCCAACCTTATACCCAAACTTTCAATAGATAAATCAAGTTGTAAACACTTAAAATAAATCCGTACGCACAATAAATAAAACATTCTTAAAAATAATATCCATAGGGATCCATCCATTCCGAAATAAATTTAAACATTTAATTATAAATTTGTTTCTTACGTTCAAATCTCATAAATAAAAAGAAAAGATGACACCAGTGGACTATGGACTTTCAGTGTGAGTCGAAGTGTGTATACCTAAGTCTTTAGTCCAAAAACAATCACTATCAACAGCTCTTATCATACCGATTACCTGAAACTGAGAAGTGAGGGGGTGAGTATACGGGAGTATACTCAGTGAGTGAATAAAATAAAAATATTCTTATACAAAAGTATATATATATATATATATATATAAAATCATTTATCAAGAAATCAATGAAATAAGGCAGGGTTTAAAAGCCTTAAAATCAAAGAAGACTTTGTTTATTTTGTAAACCACAAATCATTCTATGAAAAATATTGGGCTGACTCCCATTCCCCGGGATTATCCTGATCGTGGACGTCCCGAGACTGTCAGTGGGTTTTATATGTAATTAAAATATGCTATTATAAAAATATTAGTTTAGATGCATAAAAGAAAATAATATACAGTTTAATTACATAAAATTAGTCTATTATTAACGTTCGTCTCGAATTAACCACGTGAAATAACATACTTAAGTAGTTGAACAGCAACAATTGACAGACACATATGAGGTTTCGGGTCTAACTTGTAAGAGAGCATTTCTCTTCAGTTGACACTTCACATTCATGCAAAAGTCCGTTTTCATGAGATTAGAAAAAGGAAAGATAGATGAGGGCTTACATAATGACCCCTTAAGTTGACCCTTAATGATGCAATATTATTGCATGCCCCGTGAAAAGGCTATAGGGATCAATATTTCCCTGCTCCATCTCCGCATCTCTCAAAGCATTCGCGCAACTAAGAGAAGGGTGCTTTAAAGACCCAAATTCAAAGGCATCTCTGAGTTTTCCTATAGGTAGAATCAGATATTAACCCATGACTCCACCAATATTCAAAAGTGCCAACATAATCGTGGTAATCAACAGCATTTCCCACCTAATAGAAACCGAAGAGAAAAGGGAAAGGGAATTATTCATTTTGATGATGGTTAATTGTCATTAAGCATGGCAAACTGGGAATACATTATTATGAATTTCTGTGAACAATAAATCTTTTGTTCTTATCATAAATCCTTTAAAAGTAATCTCTGGGTTGGTGATTCCCTTCTTTCTTTCATAAACAATTTGAGAGAACTGACGAACATAATGACCTAAAAAAAATTTAAAAGGTCACTCGTTCATCATTTCTAGTGAAATCTCTACAGCTGCAACAATAGTTTGGAAAACTGTTTAGAACCTGCATAACCCTCTCCAACAGTGTGGAAATCTCTGTGCTTGTCCTGGTAGTGGACACCTTTTGAACCAATTCACTAGAAATGTATATGTATCTTCACCTACAAATTTAAGTTCAGATCCCAATTTTGATAAACGCAATAAAAAATATAAAAAATAATTAAATTTTTTTTGATATATATATAAATAAATTTAAAAAAAATATATTAATAAAAAATTTTACTTTCTCTTTTTTTATACGTAATCATTTTTATGATATTATAATTTTTTATATCACCTTTATCATTTAAAAAAAAATTATTATTATTTTTAATAAAAAAATATTAATAATCAATTCAATCTTTTTGTCTTTTTTTTTAAATCCTAACAACAACAAAAATTTAATAAATTATTTATCAAATTAATTTATCTTAAATTTTTAAATTATTATTTTTCGTAAAAACTTTTTTTTTTTTTACTTTTAAATCAGATAAATAAAAAATCGCCGTAGAGGCTCTAAAGATGTCAAATCAACTAATTCTAAGCTAAAACATCATAAATTATAAAAAAAAAACTGAGGAGCCTATGCTGTGCCTCTTAACAACCGCGCTTTTGCTATTTATCTATATATAAATAGAATAGATGCCCGCCCGCTAACGTTAAAATATAAACCACCGCTAAGCTAATGAAATACTCTTTAACATCAACTACTGCACCAAGAAATTACCTGTTCTCTGATCCCCTACAGTGAACAGATCAGAAGTGGTATGTGTCCGTGAAAAACAACCTCCAGTAGGAGATTCAAGGAAGAGCAAGTTTGCCACTGCTCAAAAATTTTGCAAACAATGAAAATGTTATCAAAGAAATAAACGTATCTTAAATTAATTTACAAACAAACAGCACTTACGTAGTGTTAATTTTATAACTAAGAGAAGAACATGCCTAGCATTCAGCAATACAGACAGAAATATTCCAACATGTAGAAATTTAACTAAATTAAAAGAATATGCCTTGAGATATTCACATACGCTTGTTCCAAGGATAAGGATTCAAGGAAAGAGTCTTCCCATCGGGACTAATGTAAAAGAGCCCGACCTCTTCAGCAGCTCCATAGGCAACAGAAGACTGAGAAAGAGCAACCGGGACCTCCATTAAGCCACAAAATGAGTGGTCTAGACTCTGGTGCACGTCTCGCAGGTGACTCAGTTAACCGATAAAACCATGCGCTCCCAGGTTTTTGGTTTACGGTAAAATAACCTGAATACTGGTTAAAATCAACATTTCCTGGTTGGCCTGGTAGGAAAGTGATTTTGTCTTTATTTTGATCGTCTAAAGAACAAGATAAACAGAGAGATAATACAAGGGACAAAAAGCAGAAAACAGAAAATAGTGAATGTCCCATGAAGTGATCAATCCCAAATCAAAACAAAAATACTTAACTTCTCTCTGACTGTGCATGGCGAGATAATGGGCACTGTCTATTATTCAATTGTTACGATGGGAGAATCAGATCAGACGGTGGATTTTTATTTTCAATTTATTTCTTATTTTGATTAGACAAAGTTTGCTCCAAGTATTTTTTTTTTTTATAATTTCATACACCCAATTCTCACTCTATGTGACACACACCCTAACTTGAATTCAAATGAACATTAATAAAAATAATTTACTTAAATTATTACAAATTCCTTGAACTAAAATTTTATTTCTTGATTAAAATTCTTACATTATTTAAACCATGTTTGGTATTGCATTGCATTAGCCATTAAGTATATATAATCACTTATTTTATAATCTAAAATTTAAAATTATGTTTGAAAAAAAATTAAAATAATTATTAAATAATTTAATTGTCAAATAATATGTTTTTGTATTAGAGTCTAAAAACAACAAAATATAGCTTTTTCAAAATAGATTATTTTATAATCTGATTCTATAATGTATAATATTAAAAATAATTTTTAAAATAAATTTATAATTAATATTTAAATTTTATTAATTAAAAAAGAAAATTGTTACTAACATTCATGTTCCAAAGACAATAAAACTACTAAAAATTGACTATCAACAACGTAAGACAACACCGCCGACACTATCTGACTCTAAATTTTCTGATATAAGCAATCATATTGTCGAAGACAACCAAACAATAACGATCTAAGCTTACGCGTCACCCAAAATTGTTGCCCGCCAAGCATCATGATAACACATCACCGCCATTGTTTGATTTGTCAGCAATTGAAAAGTATAATGGTAGCGGTAATGCATCAAAAATTTTGACCGTCAAATTTCGATGACACATGAGTTTAAATTGTTATGTTTTCTTGTCACCGTTGATAGATGGAAAAATTTTATAATTTGATATTATTGGTGGTATTGTCATCGAACATTTATCTCTAACTCTAATCATTGGTGTTGGCACCAGATCCAGCAACGGAATATTCTATTTCTACCACTAAATTTTTTTTAACTAATTTAATTAATAAAATAAAATATTATAGATATTATTCTTTCAATAAAATTAATAATATATTTAATAAATAAATATAATAAACGCATTATAATGTAAATTCATATTTATATATTATTATATTTCTTAAATTAAACAATAAGTTAATAATATATATAACCAGTAATTATAATAAATTTGATAAATATTTTACATATAAATACATACATATTTATGTACATAATTATTTTAATTATTATACTTTTAGAATATATTTTAAAATTATTTTTGTCTAACATGTTTATAAAATTATTTTAAAATTGATTATATTATAATATATTTTCACCGAACTCTCACCAACTTATTTTAAAAGCAAATTATTTAATAATTTAATTTTAAATGATTTTTTTCCAATGCAATACAATCCAAAAAATGCTCTTAAAAAATTTTAAAATTAATTTCAGGATTTTTATTTTTTAATAATTATTATTAAAAATATAATTCAAAATCCAACAAAGTATACAATATAATTAATATAATTATATTAAATGATTATATTTATTTTATAATTATATATAAAATTTATATTATTTTATGGTTCATTGATAATATTTTTGTTAAACTAGTAGTTAATATAATTATATGATTGTTTGTACTCGATTTATTTGAAATATATTTAAATTTATATTTGATTATGTTTTTTTGTATACAATAATTGAATATATTTAAATGGAGCAACTTGTAACAAAGTCAAAAATAAAATCTAATTTATATTTTTATTAAAAAATCCAAAAAATTTAACCTTCGCAAGAGGCCACGGCCCACGGGAAGGATATCTTCTCCGTCGAACGGAAGGATTCTACCGCAAGCAGAAACTATCGGTGGTGACGAAGATCTCATAACTCAGATCCTCTTATGTGTTCCTGTTAAATCACTTCTCCGATGCAAAGATTGGCACTCTCTCGTCTCCACTCACTATTTTGCTTTTCTTTATACTCTCCAAAATTCCAACTCCGTCGACTCGAGTATTTTCCTCTGCAAAAAGCCAATGGACTTCCAATCTCCCTCGACGCTCGTCCTCCAACAAATCTCCATTCTCTTCACTCAACTTCGTTGATGACCCTAAAGGTGTTGAGATCTTACAATCTTACTACGGATTATTCGACTGCTAATAGTTTCTCAACACTTCGCTCGTTCACCGACGGTGGGAAAAACACCATCCTCAACAGTATTTTAGCAATTGACTCTTCTCAATCGTCGTACTAGAAAGTTGTTTGAGTCCGTAGCATCAAAAAATCAATTTACTTTTATCAAATTCTTTTCCTGGAAACTTTCTTT
>JAVXUL010000009.1:10590370-10621075 GCA_035590515.1 Trichilia minutiflora
TGAAAAACAACTAGAGCTACACTTAGAGATTGGGAGAGATTGAGAGAGATCCGACGACCTAATTACCACCGATTTCTCTTCATTATCTCTGTTGGGTATTTTCTACACACTTTCTTTCTTTTCAGGCTATTTACCATTTTCTTCTTGTTATTTTCGTCGAAAACACATTCTTTTTCTTCTACCACTTTTTTAACCTAGGCATCAGAGTTTTTCCATCGGGAACCCCTCCCAACGTCACTTCAAGGTGTTTATTTTCTTTGTAAGCTTAGGAGGTGAAGTTTTGTCGAAAACACTCACGTTTGCAGTCATTTTCCGATGTAGAAATCGTCGTCCAATAAATAGCCACCTTGTCCTCACACCTCACCAACAGGTTCCTTCCACGTTGGCCGTGAAGAGGGTCCACGAATAATTCTTGCACCAATAGCTGACGTCATTTATGGGAACAAGCAAAAAGCCATTGAAGCACCGTGTGTGGAGGAAGGAAGGAGGAAGAAATATTCTTTGAAGTTTTTTGGGAAAATATTTTCTGAAGTCTTTTCTTAGAATTTTTTTTTTGAAATTATCGAAAGAAGACAAGGCAATAGAGGTTCTCGTGAAAGTGCAGCGGCCCAAAGAAGGAGGAGGGCCCCACCCATACGTGAAGGACCCCTGCCTAAGGATGAACGCACAGACAAGTTTTTAGCCAGTAGGGCTGATACATTAGAGAAATTATTGGAAATCAGACGCCAGTTATCTAGAGAACCAATCGCCCCAGGAAGAAAAGGAGAAACGTCATTTCCTCCTGAAGGGTAGAAAATTCGAGTTTTCTGAGGCAATCATAAGAAGATGATTCAGAATTTCGAACAAATGCGTGGCAATACATCTGTATCCAGGTTGATAGCCCTACAAAAAGGAAAGGCCAGAGTAACAGAAGTGTCAGAGGATGAACCAGAAACGCCTCAAGATATTGATTTTCCCCTTAGAATTTATGAAGGATAGAAACATAGAAGAAATGATGAAGAAAAGCATCATTGAAGGATGAACGAATGGGTGGAGGAGTGCAACTTGGCTCCCACTGATGAGGTTACACCTCAATAAAAAGCGTGCCTAAGAAAAGAAAGTAACAACAACTGCTAACATCAAGGAAATAGAGGACTGTGTGAGAAAGGTATTATCAGAAATAGGATTGCAGAGCACCTCTACTCAGGGGAAGGAATCAGAAAGTGAGGGAGTCCCTGTTTTTGCCCCCACTTATCCCCTGTCGAAGAGGATTCTGTCATCGCGACTTCTTGAAAAGTTTAGGATGCCTCAGTTAACCATCTACTCTAGGAGGATCGACCTATCTTCATATGTAAACTCATTCCGAGAAATGATGTTAATGCATAGTTTAATAGAGCTCCAAATGTGCCAACTTTTCTACTTGACTCTGGAAGAGCCAGTCAGGCGTTGGTACAAAGGACTATCTCCCACTAGTATCCACAATTTCACTCAATTGATGACCATATTTGAAAAAGAGTTTGAAGAAATGACAACAACTAGCCGCAACCCAAGCATCACTGGAGATGTCTGGATGCCCCTACGTAGGAGAAGGCCCCAGCAAGATGATCAACAGAGGGGTAAGAGAAATCACTGCCAAAATTTCAGGAACAATCGAAAGAATGCAAAAGGAAGCAACAGGTAATAAGAAGTACCTGAGACCCCTTTTTTTTTCCATTTTCAAAAAAAAATCCTCTTAAGAGAACATGGCAGACAGCCACTCAAGAATTCACATCCTCTCAAAAGGCTCTTTCATCAAAGTACAGCCCCTGAGAGAGTCTCTTCTCAGGTTTGGCATTCTTGTAAAATAGCTATATACTTTTTCCCACTTAAATAAAACAAGTTACTTATGAGTATTTTCAAATCTTCATTCTGTTTTACTACTACTCTCCTTTAAAGTGATAAGGTTGGTTACGACTGTAAAATCCCTTAAAACACTAATTGAAGAAACAAAAATCCTGGCCGTCTCAGGTGCCGTAAGCCCTCATTCCCAATCAGGCATCCTATGCGTTTAAGACCTGATTTGTGTTTGAGGCGTGGTAAACCTTGAACGGGCTAGGTACATCAGAAAATCCTAATCATCTCAAGTGCCGTAAGCCTTCATTCCCCAATCAGGTATCCTGTACGTTTAAAACCTGATTCGCGTTTGAGACATGGTAAACTCTAAACGAGCTAGGTACATCAGAAAATCCTGACCGTCTCAAGTGCTGTAAGCCCTCATTTCATAATCAGGCATTTTATACATTTAAGACCTGGTTCATGTTTGGGGTATGGTAAACCCTGAACAAGCTAGGTACATCAGAAAATTCTGACCGTCTCAGGTGTCGTAAGCCCTCATTCCCCAATTAGGCATTCTATACGTTTAAGACTTGGTTCATATTTGAGGCATGGTAAACCTTGAACAGGCTAGGTACATTCGAAAAATCCTAACCGTCTCAAGTGTCATAAGCCCTCATTCCTCAATGAGACATCCTGTGCGTTTAAGATCTGGTTCATGTTTGAGGCGTGGTAAACCTTGAACAGGCTAGGTACATCAAAAAATCCTGATCGTCTTAGGTGCCATAAGCCCTCATTCCTCAATCAGGCATCCTGTGCATTTAAGACCTGTTTCGTGTTTGAGGTGAGATAAACCCTGAACAGGCTAGGTACATCAGAAATTCTTGATCGTCTTAAGTGCCGTAAGCCCTTATTCCCCAATCAAGCATCCTGTACATTTAAGATCTGATTCATGTTTGGATGTGGTAAACCCTGAACAGGTCAAATCCCTAAGGTTAAGGTTGGAAATAGGCTGTAAAATCCCTTAACACTTTTGATTATTTTGAAGATCCTATGTGAATCAGGTACCATAAGTCCTGGGCCGCATCAGGCGTCCTTAGCGAATAAGACCTAATTGAGTGAGGCGTGATAAAATTAGAATCCAAGACTTGAAGACCCTTGAAGACCCCCTACCCCAGTAAGTTAGATCCCTTGATTTGAGGTGAGGACAAATATGAAGCCCGCATCCAGGTGGACTCTTAACACCCCCCTAGCAACTTCCTACGTGCTCCATAATGTGGTTAGTAATCACATCTCACTGATTTATTTTTCAAGTCAGCAAAGTGAGATTCTTATTTAGAGCATAAGTTAGAAGGGAGAGGGGAAATATGCATAAAGGGAACCAAGGGAAAAATTTATCTTTTCCTTGTTGCTTGAAAAATAATGTGTGTCATCCGGATATCCAAACAAAAGGATTATCCTTCAGAATCAAAATCCTGTGAACTTTACGAAGAAATTTTTCTAAAGTCTTAAACCTATGTTATAAAGTCTCTCACTAAGAAAGTTTCACCGCCTTGTCTTCGGCTCGGGGTGCAATGGGGACATTTCTATTTGACTGGTCGGGGTCTAGAGTTTCTTCTTCGCCAAGTATCACCACTCAGGATATTGCTAGCTCGGGAGAGTTAAGTTATACTTTGGCTCTTATGAAAGTAAAGACAAAGTATCAAAGTACAAAATTTGCGAAGAAATGAAGAATCAGCATTTACTATATATCAAAATCAAGAATACAATTATAATGATCAATGCATTAGACTCAATCAGTCAGTCGGCTAAATACAAAGAATAAGTTGTGAACAAATAAATATACAAAATATTACAAGGCCAAAAATACTGAAGGGGAGTTGGTCAGAGGTTTTTGATGTTATCTTCTTCTTCATTAGAAAGAATGTCTTTGACAACTATCTCATCCAGAGGAGCTAAGAGAAGATCCAGATTCCCCGTCTCCTGACTAATTGGGACTTGTACCCCGACTAGTTCAATGACTTTTAAAGGAGGGTCCGCTGTTTGTTCACCTGAGACTCGCAAAATCGCCCAACCAAGTCGATTAAATAGCTATTCAAGATTCAAGTCTGGGTACTCCTGAAGAAAGAGACGACTAGTCAAATCCAGACCATCATTAACTCCTTGGTTATACTTCTCCTTAAGCTGGGTTGGGATCTCCTCTTTCATTTTTTGTAGTGCCTCCAAGGATCTTATTTTCTCCCTTGGCTCCTTCTACATCGCATCCCGTTCCTCCGACACCCAATTTAAATCATCCATCAATTTTGCACACGACTCCTTCAACCGGACCTTCTCAGATTTAATTGATCAAAAATGGTTAGTTAATTGGTTGCATTTACCCGTGAGGCTCCGTCTCTCCCCTTCCAATCAGTCATTATCAATCGACAAGGCCTGACCTAAGGCCTCAGCAGATGAAAGCTTGTCAATCAGGTTTCGCTTTTCTTTCGTCCATCAGGAGTTCTCAATCTCCAAAGCAGAAACCTTTGCTTTCACGTCCCCCTTTTCCTTAGCTGACTCCTGCCGCAGTTTGGTCAATTATTTTTGGGCCTTCCTTTCTAACAGCCTGATTGATTTCGAGGATCGCTTACTAACCCTTATAGCTCGTTGGAAATCCTCCATGTACAAGTCCAGTAAATATGCATTCTACATAGGAAAAGACGAATAAATCAGATATATATTAACCAAGGTAAAGGTTCCTAGCAAAGATTTATAAGGTATAATGGTTTACCCTATACGCATGAATGCCCATGCACATGAGAGCATTGCTGAGGAAAATGCTCCCCATTATTTCCGCTTTCTCCGGAGGAATGACCTCCCGAGTCCTATTTATTAAATGGATGAGGTACCCAAAATCCTCCCTCTTCTCATTCGGGAGGTCCTCCCACTGGAGCCCATCTCTACCTGAATCTCTGTCATCCGAGGGGAGCAAGATGTTGATGTCTTCGTTTACCGGATCTTTATCCTGATCGATGCCCTTCATCCTACTCGAATGACCACCTTCGACTTTCCCAGGAGTCTTTTTCGTCCCCTGTCTACTCTCTTTCAAAGATGGACTATCCTTTTGCTAATCAAAGACACGAGATTGATTACTCACTAGAGGAGGGGGTGGGCAGTCAGATTGTTTCTTCTTTCTTCTGGATTCTTTAGTCTCCCCCTCTAAAGGCCTCTTTCTCTTGTCTTTAGGTAGAGGAGGATCACCCTTCTTCGGGCGTACTACCTCTTTGACAGTGTTTTCCTCAATTAGAATTCCCTTTTCTTTAGGACGGTCTTGTTTTTTCTGGGTGTCAGAAACCTTGGACGCCTTGGATTTTGCTTGAGATAGCATCCCTCTCAGGACGATCGCAGCGTTTTACCTTCTTCTTTGTAGGGATCCTTCGGTCCCAGTAGCTACAGATGATCAATAATTCTTGGTCAGAATCCAGAAAGAATCACACTTAAGGTTAAGTTAGAAAAGAGATGTACCATCATTCATATTTGTCTGGATCTTTGAGAGCTCACTCCGAGTGACGGACGGGTAGATCAATCGTGATTTGGCTAGATTCTTCCCACTCAGAAGATATCTAATATCCATGACAGGCAGGCTCAATCAAATTTGTGTCACATTAGTCGGAATGTCAGGTTGGTCTTTTCCTACTTCTACGCACACAAAAACTTAATCAACAAACAGTATTACCAGAAGCGGTTTATTTTTCAGAAAATAAAAATTACCTGTCTCCCGAAAAGCTGAAGGGAGGTGACCAGGGATTTTATTGCTCATCTCCCAGCAGGCGATGAATTAACGATCTTTTCAGTTCTTATTCGATGAGGGATTCCCCCTTATTTTAGATTGAAACCCTGAGATAATTTGGAGGTAATACCACTCGAGGTACTGACTTGTATTTTTCCTCAACAGGTATATATGCAGCACTTCGTCTAAGGTGGGAATTGGTTGCCCGGCCCTCACTTTCAGGATAAAGAGTCTGCCTAAAATTCTCTAACTGTTCAGGGTGAGCTGGTGTGTGAGCACCCCGAATGCTTCAAATATTCTAGTGAAGTAGGGCTGCAAGGGAAGACGGGCACCTAGTAGTAGATGTTCTTCGTTCAGGGCTATTTTTCTGGGGATCAAAGTACTCGGGATCTCCTCTGATTGAGGTATCTTGAGTTGTACGCTGTCTGGGATACCAAAAAGTCACCTGTATGCCCGAAGATCCGTCGTATTCACGGTAGAGGGGAACCAGTCTGCCTCGTTGGGCCCTTTGCTTCAGGCCTGCTCAGAAATGCTTTCTCTGTGGCTGCCCTCTTCCTGACCAGTGATCGGATCTTTGGACGACTCTATTCCTAATTGAGCAACGTCTGATAGGTTACCATATTTATCCAGAGTTCTCTTAACCTGCAACAAAAAATACAGAAAACAAACAAAAGCAGTGAAAGCACAAAGAAAAAGAGAAAGTGAGAGCTCCAAAAGAAGAAAAATCCAAAGAAAGGAAATCTTGTGAAAGTGACGGGTGAAAGGAGGGGGTATTTATAGTAGGGGAGAGGTGATCCTAACTGTTGATTTAAACGATCAGGGAAGGGCCACGTGTCCTAGTCCATAAATACTCCTTTCATGGCTCGAGGAACCGTCACATCCCTCAATAATGTTGAGACACGTGGCACACCCCAACCAAGTATTCAATATCACTTAGTACTCGAGGAACCACCTGACCTATGATGGTTGTTGACAACTATAATGTGACTTATGACAGGGGCAATTAATGCATATAGAACGAATACCCAAGCAAGACACGTCAGCAACAGGCTAACAAAGCCATCAGAGGAAAGAAAAAAGATGCAAGTGATCAGGAAGTTTCCACAACACATCAACCGTCTCAGTGGTTGACTACGCTACTGGTCAACAAAAAACCACTGAGTCAGTTCCCCTCCTAAGATGATTCATCTCAAGCATAATTTTCTAGCGCGAACTCTATAAGTCTCACACCAGAAACTGGGAGACTGGTTGTTTGGAAAAAAATACGGAGGTAACATGTGGGCACCCAATCAACAAACATGACAGGAGGCCAGGTGTAATCCTAGGATACTCTCTTCTCAGGTGTACTCCATCTCGAGCACCCCGACTCAGTGATTTTGCCTTCTCAGTTATCCGTCGATTCAGGGATTCCACCTTCCCATGTAAGGACTGGACACCTGTCAACAAGACACATGGCAAAAGACCAGATGGTAATCATACACAGTTTTTACCTCAGGCAAATTTCGCCTCAAGAGTCCCCCTTCTCGTAGAATCCAATATCTCATACAAATTTCGCCCTAGCTATCCCTCGATTCAGGGATTCCGTTGTCTCAAGTAAGTTTCATCCCAGGTAACCTATGTCTCAAGGGAACCACTGGCGCCTCAGGATTATTACCGCTTCAGGTATTAAGGGAAATGGCTCCTTCTCAGGAATTTTGCGGTCATCAACAGTATGCCTCCAGCGTCCAACTGCAGAAGTTGATACAAATCGTCGTCCTAGTAATCCGATAGCTTCTTAGGAGACTCATCTCAAGTCAGGATTCCTTCCATAGCTGGTTCACAAGAAGCCCCTGACTAGAGTATTAATGGACATTTGTCTCTCCCACTCAAAAATAGAAATGATTGATGACAACTGGCTCATTAAAAGCACCTATCCCATCCTCTGATCATTTTCAGGTGATAGGACGGTGACAAGCCTACAAAGTCTGCAGATGTGACAGTATTATTAAAGAAAATCGATTGCACACTGTCCTATGTCAGATATCACATCTTTCTCATTCTCTGATACCAAGTCATATCACTATTCAGAGGAGAGACACTGTATAAACCAAACTTCTTCAACGACAAAATGGATTGGTTGATTATTGAATTTTGATTACCGGTTTGGTTGGAAGATTGGATTTCTGATTATGGAAGAGCTGGATTTTAAGTGCTAGAGAAACACTTGAGCCACACATATAGATTGAGAGAGATCCAGCAGCCTGATTACCATCGATTTTCCTTCATTATCTCCGTTGGATATTTTCTATACACTTTCTCCTTTTTCAGGTCATTTACCATTTTCTTCTTGTTGTTTTTATCATAAACACATTCATTTTCTTCCACCACTTTTCTAACTTAGGTATTTGAGTTTTCTCGTCGAGAACCCCTCTCGACGTCACTTCGAGGTATTTATTTTCTTTGCAGGTTTAGGAAGTGAAGTTATGTCAGAAACAGCCACGCTTACAGTTATTTTTCTGTGTAGAAATTGTTATCCGATAAATAGCCACCTTACCCTTATACCTTATCAACTGGGTCATTCTACATTGATCGTGAGAAGGATCCACGGATAATTCTTATACTAATAAATATATTTTTTATTTTTATGAATATTTTTTATTCCCATAAAAACAATATAATATTTATATCAATTGATTGAGTTTACGTAATTATCACTATCACTGTTTATAAAAATAATACAATTACTAAATTAGGGCTATAAATAGATCAAATTACTCGAATTATGCTTAATAAATATTTGAATTTAACTTAATAATAATCTAGTTGAATTTAAATTCGAGTAATTCAAGTAGTTTTTTTAAGTTGAATTCGAGTAAAATAATATTTAAATTATTAAATTAACAAACTTAATTAAATATCTAATATTTTATATAATTTTAAAAATAATTATTAAAATTTTTAAAATTTTATAATAATAATAATTTTAAAAACATATATTCAAGTTTGATTAAATCCAATTTGAGTATATAGGTTATTTTCAATAAATCAAGTTTAAATATAAGAAATATAAACTTAATGGAGTTGAGTTTCAATTTTTTAAATCAAATTAAATCAAACTCAAATAATTTATTTTATCATCCCAACTCAGTTTAATTACCCTTTTTATTTATATTGAGCTCTTTTTATTTGTTGTTATGGTTTTGAGCTCCCAGCTCTATTTTTTTATACTTTCAATTACATCAACCAAATAAAAATCTAGTCCCTCCGTATGCTAGATATTGTCTATAGCATTTCATGCACGTAAAATAATGTCTTACAACATGTCCTGTAAAATCGTAAACATACTTTTTATATATGAATTTTAAGTTTATTGATTTAATACATTTTCATTTAACATATAAAAATTTATTGATTTAATACATTTTCATTTAACATATAAAATTTTTTATATATATATATAATTCTAATCTATTGAAGTAGGAATAGAATACCAATTAAATTAATCTATTATCATGTTTAAAAAAATAATTTAAATAAAATTCGTAACTTAATTTTTTAAATGCTTTAATAAAATAACACCTCAAAATTATAAAAATATTTAAATAATATTATTTATAATTACTTTTAAACTCTTATAAACAATACAAATTACATACAATTATTTATTTATCTCCTATCATTGAAATATATATATATATATATTTATCAACTTCTTAATTTTTACTAATGAATTTATATAACTAATTTGTTCAGTATATGTTGCTTATAAAAATATTTTAAAACGATAATAATAATAATAGCATTTTTTATACTCACGAGTCACAAACTTCACAACCCAATCCCTTGGCTTAAATTTATTTATTTAATCAATTCCTTAGCTTAATTTTATGATACAAAATTTACGGAGTTGAAAGGATTTTGATCATGCCTATAGTCCTATACAATGAAAACGTAAGCTGTGGGCATCAAAATAAATTATAAAAAGATTGGGCTATTGATATAATATATATAACATTTGATTCCATAGTTATAAGAAATGCTAGGTTTAAACTCATTTTAAAAAATTTCAATGATATATTAGTTTCAATTCTTTATATTAATGACTCTTATTTTTTAAATAGGCTTTTTCTTGTTTCGTGCTATTTTCCTCCTTCGTCACGATCAGTTTATTATAAATTTATTAGAATCATTGTTATTATAATGATGGCATAATGTTATTTTTATTAATTTATCTAAATTTATTTTAAAAGATTTTATTAATATATTAATTTTAATTATATATATAAGTTAATAATTTTTTATTTTATTTTAATGTAAGATTCAACTTATTTTTATAAATTATTATTTTTTACTTTTATTAGGATCGGATCGTTACAATATAAATAATTATTTGACAAAAATATCGTATTATAGAAATTAGGAGATAATCTTATTAAAAAAATAGGGAAACAAGTGCAAGGAAAGTCCAAGAAGCAATCCCAACAAGCTGCCGACGGACAGAGAAGATGCTGCGATTGATTCGCCACGTCAGCCCTAAAATGGCAAGCCCGTGTGCGTTCAGTTACTCCTCAAAACAAGTACGCCAAAGAGAGCTCGTTCATGTGCGCTCACACGTGCTGAGGTTTACGTGTGCTTTCAACTTGTCGTTTTGTAGTTTGACTCCGTCTCGATGCGAGCTGAAACTGAGCAAAAATATCGTATGGCGGGCAAAAGTCAATTTCCATAAATGCCCATATCTTTTTCCCAATGTTACAAATAAGTGACCCACCGTCTTTTTTCTTTTCCGTTTTTGTATCCGGTATCGTATTCCTTTCTTGTGAGTATATGTCTCCACTCACTTTTATTTTTTATTTTTGTTAAGGAGTAATGTAAAATGAATACTTATATTTTTAGACCCAAAAAGAATAGTAGGTTAAGACTGAAGAGCGTAGTTACTAAACACTTGAAAACGTTTTATAAAAAATATAATACCAAAAAGTATTGTAGATTGTGTTCATAAAAATTAAAAGGTTAGGGTCTCCTTACACGTTTTTTCCTCATTCGTTAAAAAAA
Organism: Trichilia minutiflora; assembly: GCA_035590515.1. Taxonomy (NCBI): domain Eukaryota; kingdom Viridiplantae; phylum Streptophyta; class Magnoliopsida; order Sapindales; family Meliaceae; genus Trichilia; species Trichilia minutiflora. The sequence goes on from JAVXUL010000009.1 coordinate 10,600,959, forward strand.
TTTAAAAATGATATTTATTTTTGTAAATTTTCAGAAAACTTAATTAAAATTTTTATTATGTATGCTAGTTTCTTTACTCACATAAAAAAAATTAATTTTTTAAAATAAAAATATTGTAATTGGAAAGAAATTAATAAAAAAATTGATCTCAATATCTATAATCTCGTTGGTAAACACATTATCATGGAAGATTTCTTTAAAATATCGGTTAAAATTTTTCTTTAGCAAAGTTTTCTTTTATCAACATATAGTAATTAACACTTTAAAATTTTTATTTTTTAACATATAAATTAAATTGAAATAAAATATACTTACAACTGAAGATAATATCTATGAACTTTATCCCAAATAATTTATAAAATTAATATATAAAATATATTTTTAAATAATTTTTTTTCATGAGTTAATCGTAAATTTTTTTTTGATGAATTATTTTAATATTCAAAATAAAAAATTTTGAATTTAAAATAAAAAATTATACCTGAATATATTTTGATGAGTGTCAAAAATAATATTTTTTTATGAAGTTAAATTATATTTTGTTTTTAATAAAAATTTACATTAAAAATATTTTTGCAATAATATTTTTTACTAAAATATAAATGTTTAGAGTAAAAATGATGTGTAAATAAACTCATAAAAATTAAAAGTATTTTTTACATATTATTTATTTAACTTGTAAGAAATTTTAATTTTATCCAAAGATTGTATGTAGATGGTTTAGTAATCCTTGGTAATTGACTTTTTATCCAAGTTTGAATTGGTATAACGAAAACAATTTTTTTTAAAAATTCCAATTTTGCTATAGGAGACCCTGAGGGATGGAGTGGGAGTTTAAGCATACCGTCTTTTTTTTTTATTATTATATTACTTATTCGTTATATTTAATAACATATTGTAAAATTTAGGAGTAAATAAATTTCAATCAATTTAATTATTAATTTGTGCAATTTAAATCGATTTAAAAAATTTATAAATTAATTTATGTAATAAAATTTTATAAATTACAATTATAAATTAAATTAAATTCAATCATTCATATTAAATTAAAATTTTGATTCAATCTAATCTAATTTATTAACATTTATCCCTAATAAAGCTAAAAAATAGTCAAAATATTATTTTTTACAATACTATGAATGTAGACAATTCATATACAATCATTCACATATGTTGAACTAGGGTGGTACATTAGATAAAGGAAAACAAAGGAAAACAAATAAAATAAAGCAACAACTAAAGATTGATGCTTTTAAGTGGACAATTTCTAGGATTTTGATTACTTAAAATACAATAAATTTATTAGATTGCTACCCATTATAAATGAATTTAGACAATTTTTCCTACCCAAAATTGCATTAATTGTTGATGCATGAAATGACGTCCTACCTGCGGATAAATCAAGGGATTTGCCATTTTACAATACGTAATTTGTGGTAAGGTGCCAAAATCTTTGTCACTTTTTGGGTCAAGTGACGTAATTGCACACCAAAATTTTAGACTTGATTATTGGATTTTGATTTACTACAATTTTGTTTCCATTGCATTAAAGGCAACGATATAAAATACAAGTGAAAATCTTTGGCATAATTGATACTCATTCATAAGAGAAATGAGTATATTATATTACATAAAGAATATAAACAACAATATAAAATTGAAATTTTGAAAAAAAAATAAATTTTTTTCAAATGATAGCAGTCAATTTTTATAATCACCTTGCCATGAAAATATTTAGACAATTTTGTTGCTACCACCAATTTTTTATAATCACCTTCCTATGAAAATATTTAGTAGGGATGAATATTTGGAGTGATATTCTACCTCTAGTTGTATTCGATTAATTAAGCAATTAATAACCCAAAAAATATTTAAATTACATAAAATCAGGTTAAAAAATGTTCTTTGAACTTGAATGTGTAATTGCTTATGATTAATTATCTTAAAATTCGCACTTATTTTTTAATATATTATGAGAGGGATAAAATAGCTTTGCAACAAATGACAATTGTTGTATACTTTGTTACAAGCGCTATAAATTTGTCAATGAGTTAAATAAAATAAATGTCATTGCATTGGTAGATGAACTGCAAATAATTACTCCACTAAACACTTCGCGCACAAACGTATACATTGCTTGTGCGCATGGCTCAAAGCAAAAGCAAAATTTTCTACTGATAATTAGGGATAATTAGAGATGGCAATTTATTTATCATATAATTATTTAACATAAATTTAATATAATTAAATAGATTTGAATTAAAATTTTTTATATAAATAATAATCAAATTATATTTATATTATATGATTAAATAATCGTATTGAATTTTCTGAATTCGTTTATTCCTTTAAAAAACGATTAGTTAAATAAATAATTCTGTTTAAATGAATAATCATTTAATATAATCATTTTATTTATTTATATTTGATATTTATTTTTTTATTTAAATAAATAATTAATTAAATATATTAAATTTTATATTAATTAATTAAATAAATTAAATAAAGTGAATTGAGATAATAATTTAATAGTACAATATTATATTATTTATTTAAAAAATAAATAATACAACTAATAAATGAATGATATAATTATTAAACGGAACGAATTCAGATCAAGAATTTTTGATATAATTAATAAATGAATGGAATTTAAATAAATATAAAAAATATTATAAATTTATTAATACAATACGAATATAATATATTTATCCGAATTAACATCCTTAGTTATGACCATATCAAACATTTAATTTCATCCGATTTGTCCTGTTTGATAGAAATATAGTTTTTTTTCCTTTGGATGCAAAATATGTGAGATCAAAACTTTAACATAATACATTACAGTGCGCATAAATAATTAATGAATAATTGTTGTATAGTTATTGTTATTATTTATATAAAGAGATTGTAATATGTGATTACAATTTTTTATTTTTTTTGGGTATTCATTTTATTTATACGAAGATTGTGTATGTTTAATGATATTTATAAAGTTCTTCTCCTTAATGGGTCATGGGGCTTTCCGTAAGAATAGGAGTTTCTTGTTATTTTTCTTGGTTAATTTAAAAAAAAATTTAATTATAATTTACAAATTCTATGAATATGAACAAAATTTTTGGTGATGTTGTGATTTAAATTAATATTATTAATTAAAATATAAATTATTTTATGTATTTAAAAGATTATGATTTAATTTAAATATACAAATTAACAGAACCTTATTGATTTTCCGTGATTCAAACTTGGGATTGAGGTACCGAATCCATTTATTTTCGCTCTCAATCTGACAATCTCCTATTCAAAACCATTCCCGTTTTGGTAATCAAATTAAAATTTTCAAATTCAGAAAAATTATTGCAATCCGATTTCGACATGCAGCTATTGTCATTGTTTAACTTTACAAGGATAAATCCGTCATAAGGAAAGAGAAGGTGACCAGCCAATAATTTCTCACCTAATGCAAGGGCATTTTCGAAATCACAAAATAAGCACACAATGGGCTGAAACAGAAAAAAAAAAGGTTCAAATAAAAAATGGAAATAAATAAAAAAAATAATTCAATAAAGTACTTTAATAGCGGACGCGGGAGGACATTGAAATGTGGTTTAATTGATCATTCTCTCTCTTGTTATTTTTTTTTCCCCTCTCTCTCAAGGTGCTCTTTGTCCCTTGTCGGCTAACGTTCTCACTTTCTTTTCTCCCAAACACCTAAGACAGATAATTACGTGAAAATCCGCGAGAAATCCACCTTCTTCACTTGGAGAGAAAACCAGACAGCAAGTCAAAAAGGAGCTCGGCGGAAGACCTAAGAAATCATCATCTTCTGTGAACGGCGATCCAATTTTCTAACCCTAAGAATTCGGCTGCTTCGTCTTGGCGGCCTTTAATAAGGTTCTTGCACATGTCTTTACTTTCATTTTATCCTGTCGTAGGGCCATACTATAGATTTACTGCGGTTCCGTGCTTACATTCCGTCGGCGGCGCCTATTTGGTCCTTCCTCGATCTTGATTTTCGGGTTTCTCCAATTTGTCTAAAGTTTAACATATCTTCTTTACCTTTTTTTTTGTTTCTTGAAACCCTAGATTTGGTGCAGTTCGGTGTTTTCAGTTCGTTCGCGGTTACCCTATCAATTTCTGAGCGGATCCAGCGGTTTACCAGCTTTCGGAAACCCTAGATTATTGGGTGCTGTTATTTGTAAAACGGTGGGTTTTTGACTACTGGTCAAGAGCTATAGAGGTTATATAGCGAGGATTTTGCTAGTATTGGAGTGATTGGCGACCCCAATAGTGGAGGGATTGCTTGTTCTGCGGGTGCGATTGGGTAGAATTTCAATTTCATGCCGCCAGAACCACTGCCTTGGGATAGGAAGGACTTCTTCAAGGAGAGAAAGCACCACAACAGCAGTCACCACCAAAACGACAGAACGTCTGAGTCCTTGCTAGGAGACAGCGGCGCTGGGTCCTTACCCAGATGGAGAGACTACTACTCGTCGCCTCATCACGGCCAAGAGCTTCCTCGATGGGGATCCGCAGATTTTCGGAGACCTCCAGGTGAACTTCCGATTTTTAACCCCATGTATGTATATTTTTGGATTCTCAGTATTTTTTAGTTATTTTTATGTTTTGATATTATGGTTTTGGGTTCTTTTAACAGTCTTAGATCGTTGGGGTTACAATTATTTGTTATTTATTTGATTTAAGTGTACCAAAACTAGGTTTTAGTTTTGATGATTGATATTTTGAGCTAGAGGAAGTAGTTCTGCTTATGTGATATATTTTCCGTAAAATTTTGGGTTTTCCATCATCATTGTTGCTAGATCTGGAGGAGATTTGTGTTTTGATGGTATTGGAAATTTGATTTTTTAAAGTTTTCTGTGGCTTTTCTAAAGCATTCTTAACTTCCTTTCTTGCTTGTTTCGGGAGAATATATACTTTGCTTGTCTTAATTTTTTTTTTTTTAAAATATTTTATGAAGGTCATGGTAAGCAGGGAGGTTGGCACCTGTTTGCTGAAGAATCTGGTCATTGTTACCCATCTTCTTGGTCAGGTGAAAGGATGCTGGAAGATGAAATCACCAGGATTTCTGTTTCACGTGGAGATGGAAAATATGGCAGGAGTAGTAGGGAAAGTAGAAGTTCTTTTAGTCAGAGAGATTGGAAAGCTCACTCATGGGATATGAGCAATGGGTCTTCCAACACCCTCAGGAGGTTACACGACGTCAACTGTGATCAGAGGTCATTCGATGATATGCTAACGTATCCCTCTCATCGTCAATCTGACTTTATCAACACATGGGATCATATTCAATTGAAAGACCAGCATGATAATAAAATGGGTGGTGTCAATGGGTTGGGCACAGGCCAGAGATGTGGGCAAGAGAGTTCGCTAGATTGGAAGCCACTAAAGTGGACTCGTTCAGGAAGTTTGTCTTCACGGGGCTCGGGATTAAGCCATTCAAGCAGTTCGAAAAGCATGGGTGGTGTAGATTCCAGTGAAGGAAAGACTGACTTACAGCCAAAAAATACAACTCCAGTCCAGTCCCCTTCAGGGGATGCTGCAGCCTATTTGACATCTGGTGCACTATCCGAGGAGACAACTTCTAGGAAGAAACCACGACTTGGATGGGGTGAGGGGCTTGCAAAGTATGAGAAAAAGAAAGTTGACGGTCCTGATGTGGGTGTAATCAAAGATGTGGCATATATCTCCACCAGTAATGCTGAGCCTGTCAATTCTCTCTATTCAAACTTGGCTGAGAAGAGCCCCAGAATTGCAGGTTTTTCGGATTGTACCTCACCGGCAACTCCTTCCTCTGTTGATTGCAGTTCATCACCAGGTGCATTACTTATTTTTCTTACATGTGATTTTGTTTTTTGCACCAAATCAAACTTTAATTTTCTTTTGCTATGCTTATTGAATTATCATTATCATTCTGTTGTTAAATGTGATTTCAGCTTATTGCATACTTAATTTTGCTTTATTCTTATGCTTCTAAAACTGTTGTAAAGGGATTTTGTAAGGTAGGTATTGTTTGTTAAATCATGAGGATTATGGAAAACTAAGCTATCCCCTAAACTAAGTCTCATACAAATTTCTTGTATGACAAGTGGTCTTGTGCTTGGAATGTGTTGGTTGAAATGCATATAATTCCCTTCCCCTTCTTTTCTTGGCAATTTGATGTTATTCTATTATTCTGGGAATTTTGTGTTATTCAGTCCTGTTAATATTTTGATACCTCTTTTCCTCCCTTTTTCTTAGTACTCTATATGCATTTGGTGCCCGTAAATGTTCTTTCTAGTGTATTTTGGAGTCTGTTAATCCTATGGGATTGCCTTTTTTTTCCCTTTCCTTGTTAATCTTTTGGTTCATCATCATGCTCAATAAATTCTTCTTTATGCTTGTTGAGATGTTTTTTATTATCATGGTGTTAATAATGGATGTTTTCTGCTTCCAATTATCCATGAAAATGATTCTTATCCTAGTTGGGCATTTTATAAGAAGTTGTGTTTGCGTTATCATGACAGGTGTGGAGGAGAAAGCATTTGGCAAGGTAGCAAATGTTGATAATGATGTCAGTAATTTATGCGCTTCACCCTGTATTGGGTCACAGAATCATCCGGATGGATTTTTATTTAATTTAGAGAAATCGGATACCGAGTTGATAACTAATTTAGGCTCTTCACTTATTGAATTGCTTCCATCTGATGATTCTAGTTTTGTTCGATCAACAGCAGTGAATAAATTGCTTACATGGAAAGGGAATATTTCGAAGACACTGGAAACAACTGAGTCAGAAATTGATTCACTTGAAAATGAACTCAAGTTATTAAAATCTGCACTAGGAAGTACAGCACCTTGTCCTGCAACATCAGCTTCTGTGTCAGTAGAGGAGAATGCTAATCATTTCAAGGAACAAGTTACTGTCTCCAATTCGATCACCCGACCTGCTCCCTTGCAAATTGATTCTTCTGGGGATGCTTCTTTCGAGAAGATGCCTGTTTGTGGTCATTTCCTGGAAGAAAACCATGCAAATGCTAAGGATGAGGATATAGATAGTCCTGGAACTGCAACTTCTATCCTTGAAACATTATCCTCTGTAAAGCCAGATTCTCCACCTGATGTACTGAAAAATGTTAAATGTTCTGCAGTTGTGAATGCAATTCAGTCAACAAATACTGAAGAGAAAAGAACAGTGTCTAGTTCCTTTGATGAAGAGATGCCTGGTGTCTCTGCTTGTGATGATGGTGATACACTTGTTGAGAATAAGAGTAATGCAGCTTGCTCCAGTGATTATAGTGTGTATGCTGATGGTGAAAATATATTGTCTGACAGAATCTTGGGTTCCAACAAAGAATCTGCTGATAAAGCTTCTGAAGCATTTAATAAGCTACTGCCAAGAGATCTTCATAGTATTGATATTTCAGGAGTTGATAATCTCTTATGCCGTCAGAACGATTTCTTGATCAAAGAAAAATTTCTAAAGAGGAAGCAGTTTCTAAGATTTAAGGAGAGAGTTTTGACCCTTAAGTTCAAAGCCTTTCAACACCTGTGGAAGGAGGATTTGCGGTTGCTTGCAATAAGGAAATACCCTGCGAAATCTCAGAAGAAATCTGACTCAAGCTTGCGAACAACGTATAATGGATATCAGAAGCACCGTTCTTCTGTTCGCTCTCGATTCTCTTCTCCTGGTAAGAAGACTCTGCTTTGTGATTTAAACTGAGTTTTTTTTTTCTGGGTTTTGCTGTTAGGTTTGATATTATCTGGCTTTGAAATCAAGAAGAAGTTAACATTTTATCGGAAGCTGATGAGGGATAAAAGATTTTTCATTTGATTTGTTTAGTTTAAGAATTAAGATTTCAAGTTAGGGACAGAGCAGCAACCAAATATGCTTTTTGAGTGCATTGTCAATTTTTTGTTAGATTTTATAGCTGTTGATTGTTGACAATTTCATTTAGTGTTTTAAAGGGTTGTGATTTTGGGGATTTATTAAGTGGAAGTAAGGCTGATTTATGTTGGAATTGTTAAAAAATGTTACAGCTGGTATAGCTGATTATTGCTTATGGCTTTTTCCTTGGTATGTTGTGTGGGCATTTATTGCTCTTTGTTGATGCCAAAGAGCAAGGATGTTTATGAATTCTCATGAATAGGATCAAATGTTATTCCATGGTATTTAGATGGAAGTTCTCTTTCTTATTCCTAGGTTAGTCCCCAAAAGGGCTTAGTTGAACCATGATCTATGTTTCATGTTTTGTTTCCTTCTCCTTTATTTTGATAAATGTATAAATTATTTCTGCATCTACTCCATTGATACTATTATCTTGTACCATCAGGTAAGTAGAGTTGGCCAAACTGGGGAAATCTTGAACCAAACTACTTGCGGTGATATACATTTGCTTATTGATAAGACTATTCACTATTTCTTGAATGATGATAACTTTTTCATGATAACTACAGATTATTGGTTTAATACTTGTGCAAAGCTGCTTCTGTGATGGTTAAAGACATAATTGCTTTTATTTGAATATTAATTCATAAATAATGTTTCTACTCAAAAACTAGGCATTTTTTCCTGGTGAAAGGTCCGTCACTCACTTTTGTGTGTTTTATTTTTGTTTAATGTCTGAATGCAACCTTGATATTGGCAAAGAAGTCATCAATCTCCATGGTGAATCTGGTTTCTGATTGATGAACAAGTGTTGATGCATCATTTGGTTCAAGGTTTCTATCACATTGATTATTTCGGTTGTGTACATATTTGTGAGAGTATTATTTTAGTCAAATGCCTGTCTGGAGGTCCTTTCCATGTAGTTTTGTCACATTGGTTGCAAGATCAGGTACACCTGCATTTCAAGTGGAGCATTAGAGAGTTTCTTTGGTGTTGAGTAAACTTATTTTAGTTGTTAGAAAGTAATGTAGCCTGGAGATTGGTTTGAGCTAACAGCCGACCATCGCTTTGGATTTTGTTTGTGCTACTGTGGCTGTCTCGAATTTGGACAAGTGATGATGTTTCACTTTGATTGCTTTGTGGTGGGGTGCGGTGCTTGAAGGTGACGATGATGTGGATATTATCAAGTGGAATATTTGAGAGCAATGGGTTTCTGGAGTGCAATTAATATGGATCTTTTTCTTGTCAGAAGATCATGAGCTCTGATTGCGTCAAGAATATTCTGCACAATTAAAGTAGCTAAATCTTATGTACTGTGATTCTTGTGAAGCAAGCATATGAGGTTGCAAATTCTCAAATTATTGTTTTACACAAGCATGTGCATATCTAGATGTCTTATAGATGAATTGAGACAAAGGTTTTGACCTTTTACATTGGGTTTAGGCTGGGATGTTATCTATTTATCATGTAAGTTCTGTCCATGCAGTTGCACAGTTGTCTTGAAGTTGTAATGTATAAAATCTTGAATTGCTGAAATGAAGCTGTCATTGGTTGGTTACAAGTTGATTTATCTCATAAACTTGCTCTGAGGAGACTTGAGATTGACCAAATTTTTTGTAGGATTCTTGGTAGGTTTGGGTCCTAAGATTCAATCAGTGTGTGTGCTGTCATCTGTTTCCTGGTAGATGTACTATGGTACATGCAACTAATCTTCTTCCAGTGGTAATGCACTTATTACTACTTTGCCCAAGGTATTAGTCATCTCTGAAAGTATAGGAAATCTTTTGGCTAGCAGTGAGGTTTGTTTATATTATGGTATTTTGGAGTATGCCATTGAATGGAAACATATAGAAGCCCCATTTGCCGTTTATTGACTTTATTCTGCTTGGAGACTTTATTTTCTTTAGTAGTTGTATTAGTTTCATACCCTTTTACTGTGTTTCTTATTAATTTATATTTCCTATTTTTCTTCCATGTGACTTTCAACTGTGAATGTCAATCTATTTTTCCTCCATGTGACTTTCAACTGTGAATGTCAATTAAACTTTCTTAACAATAGGTTGCAAAATAGCTCACTGGTGACACATCCTTTTCTTTTCTTTTTACTGTCTTCAGCAGCAGGAAGTGTGAGCCTGGTTCCGACTACCGAGGTAATTAATTTCACCAGCAAGCTGCTTTCAGATTCCCAAGTTAAGGTATATAGGGATTCTCTGAAGATGCCGGCATTAATATTGGACAACAGAGAGAAGATGGCGTCAAGGTTTATCTCAAATAATGGATTAGTTGAAGATCCTTGTGCTGTTGAGAGGGAAAGGGCTATAATCAATCCTTGGACCGCTGAAGAGAGAGAAATTTTCATGGAGAAGTTGGTGACCTTTGGGAAGGATTTTAGGAAAATTGCTTCATTTCTTGATTACAAGACAACTGCAGATTGTGTTGAGTTCTACTACAAAAACCACAAATCTGATTGTTTTGAGAAAATAAAGCAGCAGCATGATTTCAGCAAGCAAGGGAAGACTTCTACTAATACATACCTGGTGACATCTGGCAAAAGGAATCGAAAGGTGAATGTGGCCTCCCTTGATATTTTGGGTGAAGCTTCTGAGATGGCAGCTGCGGCTCAAGCTGACAATTATCACCTGATTAGTTCTGGTAGAATTCCTTGGAGACGGCAAAGTGATTCTAAAACATTACTGGGTGATGATGGCATTATTGAAAGGTCATATAGTTTTGATGTTGCTGGGAATGAGAGAGAAGCTGCAGCTGTTGATGTTTTAGCAGGTATATGTGGTTCTCTATCGTCAGAGGCAATGAGTTCTTGCATCACAAGTTCTGTTGATCCTGGAGATGGTCAATGGGAGTGGAAGAATCAGAAAGTGGATTCTGTTATGAGACCCCCATCAACCTCTGATGTCACGCAAAATGTTGATGATGATACTTGCTCAGATGAGAGTTGTGGAGAAATGGATCCTTCTGATTGGACAGATGAGGAGAAATCTATTTTTATAGAGGCAGTCTCGTCCTTTGGCAAGGATTTTTCAATGATTGCTCGGTGTGTTAGAACAAGGTCCAGGGATCAATGCAAGGTTTTCTTTAGCAAGGCTCGGAAGTGCCTTGGGCTGGATTTAATACCTGGACGAGGAAATGTTGGGACATCTGTAAACGATGATGCCAATGGTGGTGGGAGTGACGCAGAAGATGCATGCATCTTGGAGACTAGTTCAGTTATAAGCAGTGATAAGTTGGGTTCTAAAATGGACGAGGACTTGCCAACTCATGTGATGAACATTAGCCAGGATGAATCGGACCATACAGGAGCCATGAGCTTGCAGACGGACCTGAACTTTTCTGAGGATGACAGCCGGCCGGAGGTTCTTGATGATAATAAAGATTCTAAGGATGTGAAACCCTCCAGTAAGACAGAGAGTATGCATTTTGAGTTGGAAAGCCATAGCATGAGTGGTGCTGGTAAGCAGTCCGAGTCATTTACCACCCAGAAGAATGGAGTTGTATTCACTGTTACAGAAGGTGGAAGAGATCAAATAACTGAACTGGTTGAGTCATCAGTATCTGCTAGAGAGTGTGATGGCCCTTGCCCATCAAGTTCAAATGATGTGGAAGCTGATGTGCCTACTAAAGGATTTGGAAATGGTTTGGAAGGAACTGGGCTTATTTTGCAGGAAGAGAGCATGAATGATGATCAAGATAAAAATTGCATTGTGGAGACAAGTAGCGAAAGCGAAGTGGTGCTAGGTTCAAGTGCTCCTGGAAATGCTCTTGACCTAGCTGTGGATACAAGTTCTTGTTTAGTTCCATTGAAGTTAGATTCTGTGGATAACCCACCTGTTGTATTATTGCCCCAGGAGAATACTCTTGCTGCTCCAACTTTTGTGCAACAAGATTCTTCTGTCAGTCAATGTGAAAAGACTTCAAACCAAGACAGGATGTCATCAACACTTGATCCTAAGGGGAGAAAAGATAAGAGTGTACGTAAATCTGTTAGCAGCAAAGATCACTGGAATGCGTCAGGGCTCCCTTTGTTGGATCATGTTGAATCTTCTCGGATTCTCAAGGGCTATCCATTAGCAATTCCAACCAACAAAGAGATAAATGGGGATATTCACGGTAGGCAATTTTCTGAAGTTCAAAGCATTTTGAAGTCAGATAGGAATGTTGATTTGCCTTATTTGGCTCAGGATTGCTATCTTCAGAAGTGTAATAGTTCAATATCTCATTCTTCAATTACTGGGCTTCAACGTCTGTCACAAAATGTAGATCAAACATGTGATAATCCAAAAACCCACGTGCATAGTTTGTCAGATATCGAGAAACAATGCAAGAATGGTGATGTTAAACTGTTTGGTAAGATACTAAGTCATCCCTCATCTTCACAGAAGTCTAATTTCAGTGGTCATGAGAATGAAGAGAAGGGGACCCATCATCATAGGCAAAGCAGCAAGGGGTTAGATGTGAAATTTATTGCACATAAACCACTGGATGGGGGTGCGTCAGTCTTGAAGTTAGAACATAATAACTATGTAGGACTTGAGAAAGTCCCTGTGAGGAGTTACGGTTTCTGGGATGGGAACAGAATACGGACAGGGTTTTCATCTTTGCCTGACTCTGCTATCTTGCTGGCCAAGTATCCTGCTGCCTTCAGTAATTATCGTGGCTCCTCCTCCAAAATGGACCAGACAGTTGTCAAGAGTAATGAACTTAATTTCCATGGTGTAGCAGCTGTTCTTCCTCCTAGGGAAATAAAAAGCAGTAATCGAATGGTGGATTATCAGGTGTATAGGAGCCGTGATGGTACTAAACTGCAGCCATTCACAGCAGATACGAAGCAGCGTCAGGAACTTTTATTCCCAGAGATGCAAAGACGAAATGGGTTTGAAACACTTTCTAGTTTACAGCAGCAGGGAAAGGGAATGGTTGGGGTAAATGTTGTGGGGATGGGAGGCATACTTGGTGGTGGTGGTGGTTCGTGCACAGGGGTTTCAGATCCAGTGGCTGCCATTAGAATGCACTATGCTACAAATGATGGGCAGAGTGGGAGCATCACAAGAGAGGAGGAATCCTGGAGAGGTAAGGGGGACATAGGTAGGTAGTAGGTCTGAGAGGGCTTCCCGGAAAAGAAGCCCTCAGCGGCAGGTGGTTTTTTGCCGCGTCCTGTATAATAGGTTTTTGTATTGTTCAATGAAAAAATGATAGGGCAGTTGACAGTTCTCAGTTCCATCCATCCATCTTCTTTCTGGTATAATATATATATATATATATGAGCTTGTAATATTGCAGCAAATTTGGATTTGTATTTTATGGAAATAGAGATAATCCGTCAAAGCTGGGAGGGGAATCCCAGTGTTATCCTTGAGAGCCACCAATCTGTGACTAAATTTGGCCATCAATACATGACCGCGATCTGAGCTGAACATTTTGCGTAAGCTCATGGTCTGCACTTGCATCTTGTATATGCTCGATTTTACTTGTGACTGGATAAATTATTGCCATGTTTGACAATTCCTTAAATATCTAAATTCAAATATTAATTGTCTTTGTCATCCACGGTGAGGTGAGATGCAAGTGCTTGAGAGAACTAAAAAAGTTTTTGTGAAGATGCGGATCTTTCCAGTACTTAGACGGTACATTTTTTTTTTTTTTAAGGGGATCGAAAGTCAAAAATAGGCTATCTTATCTGGCATTTTCCTAATCTTTCTCAAGAGTTCAGTTCATATTTAGATTTCCGAATGAAAAGAGGTCATTGTTTTTACTCACCTGGAATATTGTCTTGCCTATAAAATCCATAATGGTATAGGCCGCAAGAAACAAAACTTATTTAAACACAATTCGGAGAACAGAATACGAAATCTGCAAAGATCACGGTGACCAGCTGGATTATTTTTTATGGCTTCTGCTGTGAATGTGACAAGGAATGAGAATCAACATCCTATTCGGAGCATTGAAGAGAGGAGAGAAGGATCAATCTGACCTCAAGGCAAGCAGTACAATGGCTCTTGTATCTTGTCTACCTCCAACAGATTGTGACAAGTCTGAAGAATCTACTGATAAATGTCAATTTTCCTAGCCTCTTCTTGTGTTTTGAGGGCAGATGGAAGAGTTGCAATCACCTGCATATGGTGAATAAGATAAATAAATTTTTTGCAATAGAATAAGATTGATAGAACACATCGCTTTAGGACTTTTGTATCATTCAAATAGTATCTTTTAGTACAGCTGGCTCCTGGGTGGAATCAGTGACATAACAGAGGGCGTAATCATGTATGATTGTAAGCAAGCTAGGCAACCGTCTTTACCCACCTCAACTGATCTTTAGCTTGGACATGCCAACAACCATTACTTCTTTCTCTGGGACAGCTAATCAAAACTAATACGGCTTTGAATCCCTTATCTTTGAGACCACCCTTAGGTCTCTAGAAAGTCATTTAATAGGGGTTCTTCCGTTTTTCTCCTGTCCCTCTGAATCAGTTCAAATCAAGAGGTCAGCTTAAGTTCAGGAGGGTCAGGGTCCCGATACTGATTCAGTCCACAGACTGCATGGCAGTAGACTTTTAGGCCGCATACAGCATGCTCTAATAAAGCAGAACAAAAATCTACTTTTACTTAGAATGGGAGTCCCTTGGCATTTTATAGAACCAAAGTGTAGTAACGAAGGCTTGTTTAAAAAAACTTGACATTCCCACCATTTGGTAACTTGAAAATGCTAACTTTTAACAAAGGAATGAATCTTCCACTTATTTGATGGGATGGTTAAAAGATTATCCATGTATTAGGTAGAGTAGTAGTTTCAACGTCCACAGTCTGGTCAGAATAACTGTTAGATTCCTACTAATGCATTTACCTTGTTTGTCATTGGGTGGGAGGGGTCCAGCTGTTGTGCAAGCAAGTAGTAGCCACAGTCACCAGGGCCTCTCGTATACTCTACATAAAGAGCACAAAAAAATATAATTCATAAAAGGAACCTATATAAGAATTGTGAGATCAACAGTTTTTTCTCCTGCAAAGAATTTCAGCTTCCACAGTATCCAAAGCCAAGGGCAAAGAGAAACCATTACAGAAAAGAAATTTATGAAAAGTGGCAAAGATCAGAAAAAAAGTGAAAAAATAAATGATGTATTAAGTAGATGACCATACCCATCTTGACCACAGATGGCTTTTGGTACTTCAGATACAAAGGTGGCGTGTGAAAAATTTAGTTACGGTTTTATGGGCCTGATATATATTTCCATCATACAATGTGCTAGTGACTTCAAATATGTTACCACAGTATAAATTTATATTTTGAGTCTCCTGTATACTTCTAACCTCCAATGGCACAACTCAAGCACGTTTACTATCTTTACTAACGTGCTAGTTCGTCTCTATGACAAAGTGAAATCTTAACTCTTATTCATTGTTAACCATCAATTTGTACCTAAAATCAGTTTAATTTCCATGAATTCTGCTTTTTTTTTTTTGCAACGCCAGCTGGGAGATAAATCCAGTAAAGTTCCAACTCCTAGTTGAGTCATGCCATCACTTGTAATAACATTCAGATGCGGAATATGGCATTTTATGTATCACAGTAGCACCAAGACTTTAAAATTTTAGAAAGGATGCCCTCCTTACAAAGGCAAGATGAATATGTATCTGGCGTGGTCGATATTGCAAGTGAAATTTGGCATTTTGTGTATCACAGACAGTAGCACCAAGACTTTAAAAGTTTACCCAGTAAAGGATGCCCTATAAGGGCAAGAAGAATATGTATTTGGTGTTATCGTCCTGACTGGATTTCAACCTATTAAACATATATATAGATCAGAAAACTCATTAAACAGTAAAAGTAAAATAAATAACAATATACAATTCTTGCCACACGCTTGAATGCTGACACATATATACAAATTTAAAAAAAAAAGTTCCTCACCTTCCTTTTGTTCAATAATATCAATAAGCAAAAATGTTGCTGCATACTTGTATTTAACAAGAAAATTCTTTGCTGCAAGCATAACATTGTGTAATACAAGTAAATATGATTGTTGGAGATATAACAAAACGAAGAAGGGGGTACCTGGACCAATGTGGGGTTTCTTTGTACATCTCTCTCAAGGGTGTCAACTTTGGTCAGAGCCGGTTTCCCTGATTACAGTGAAAAAAATAATAAGTGATAAACAAAATGATAAAGATAAATGTAATGGAAACCAGGCATGAGTAGAAGGGTGAGTAATAGACAGTAAACACTTGAATGAATATGCTGAGTAAACATTACAAAAAGTTGCTTTCCTCTTACCACAAAACTATGGTGTAACAACTAGACAGAGCTTGAAAAAAAAAATTATTAGCCAGGATACAATGAAATGCTAAACCTGAGGGAGAAGCAACATACAGCATTTTGGCCAACCCAGGATATTGCATGATTCCAATTAGCTGCTTTATAATGACCTATGATGCAGAAAATAATTTTCAAGACATGAATATATGTTCAAATAACAATGTAACAGGGATGCAAAAAAAATAAAAAGTGGACATAAATTGTATGCCAATTTATTGGCCAAATACATTGTTAACTATTAACTAAGGGAGAAAATGGCATCATAATCCCATGAGCAGGAGGTGTTACCTTATCCTCATCAATAATTCCATCTACTAGCACCCTGTATATCTTTGTAATTTTCCTATCACAATCCATGCTAGTATTACTGCACATTGGAAGATTGAAGGTTTAATCTTATAATTTAAAACAGAAAGGCATCTGAGTACTTCTTATTCATTGTTATACAAAAGATGGAATATGTAGTTTTCAACTGTTTGAAAAGATTATGCAATTGGAGGGGGAAGGTTACTTAGATAATGTCATCTCTGGAACAGTATCATTACTAATGGCTTCATCACACTCAACAAAAAGAAAGAACAAATAAAACAAATAAAGCTATTGGTGGCTTCATATTTGTAGAACTGCAGGACTTTCTTCTCAGTATTCTGAATCCATCTGATGGATTCTAAGATCCAGCAATTCAGAACCACTGAATGTAGCCTAAGAAAGTATTTCTGACTTAATCAATTTTGAAAAGGTTTCTATGCATGGAGTCTGTATGCTCATTCTTTGATACAGCATTACGCTTCTGCTGGAATAGCCCTCCAGGCAATACTTGCAGACCAGAAGGCTTGTTTAAAGCAATCTGAATACAAAACCATTCTATTACTCCACATTAACCAGAGACCACAAGGATGGAAATATGTGAATCCACATGATTCCATGAACTCTGACAGATATGTGCTTCAAGGCTCTATTTGGTAGTTAAAACTTGTAGAAGAAAAAAGAAAGAAACAAAAGATATTGACATAAATGTTTGATGTAATGTCGGCCTTAGAGCAATTCCAGAACAAATTATCTCATGGGACATCTAAGCTAAGCAACCCAAAGTTTTTGTATTGTATGGATCTAAATTTTTGTTGGTTATTTGTCATACAAAATACATTAGCAAGAAGAAGAATCTAAGCAGTGGTTGAGACAAAAAGTTCAGTTTATTTGAGGTTGGCTTTTGAATTCAGAAACAGAATGACATAAACATAAGATTCAAATTATCTTGCTGTTTTTGTTCTCCAAATCATCTTAAACCCCAGAAAATCATCTAGATACATTTCCCATAACCAAACAAAAATTACATCAAACCAACCGCACAACTTCAATAAAGGAACAAACAACCATAATAAGATATCTAACATTACATTCCAAACTAAACTATACACCACTTTGAGCATTCAACAATCTGAAAGCTGATTGAAACAAATGAGTAAAGACAAGATCATCAAGTAAATTACCAAATCATTATCTTCATATAAAACCTCTAGCAAGTTCGATGCATCGGGCTCCTTCCAAGGAAATCTATGCTAAACTAGCTCTCAACCAGCACTAAAAAGATTGATTCGTGTCATTAAGATACAGCACAAAAATCTCTTTCCTTGTGCAACAAAGAATATAGCAAACATAATAAGTCGTGAAAGTCTCTGAATTGCGGACATGAGGACAATGCCTGTATCTTTGACAACTTTACCATCAACCATTACCTGAATAACATCAAACAAACAGTTTTAATAAGTCAATCCTCTAAACATGCTTAAACAGTACTTCTATAATTCTTTTTTTAATTTTAATTGAAAATCTTAATTGTCCATTTTGAATTCTCTGCAACCAACTGCTCAATCATTAGCAAATTCGAAACATATATACACCGAATGTACTCTTTCATTTGAGAAAGAAGTAAAAGTAATCCAGATGGTTAACTGTTTTGCTACTGAGAAAACAGAGAAAACAACAATCCAATTTTTATCTTATATCGCTTTGGTGTGAAATGAATGCGAAATGCTCACATCAACCTGTTATTTCTTTTTCTCTGAACTTAATTAGTGAAAACATATTTCAAAAATAATGTTCTTACAATCTTATATTTATTTTCCGGAAAATTCTACAATACTGGGAGACAATTTCGGGTATGAATAGTGGGAATTGAGATATTCCGTTGGATGAAATGAATAGAATCACATTTGAATGACAGCAAGGGTCCACAATTCTCATTATTCATTCATTCCTGTATCATAGAATGGCCCTTGTTTTCCGTCAGTTTCTATCCAACCAAACAGAACTTGTACAAAGAATTAAAAAGATTCAAAATTTGAATGAACTTACTCCCTTGCAAGGAAGCCGAATCTTGTGCTTGGTAGAGTAGAACTCGATCAGTGTCAATTCTGTAAATAGAAACGTGCATATATGTCGAGTTAATATTTAGTTTGAACCAAAGCTACATAACAGATCGTAATAAATGAAACCAAAACACACACTTAGGCAGGCAGGAAAGGAAAAACCAGAATCATATGTTGAAACGACGTCGTTGTATAATAAACCATCGTTCGTTCTGGCCATGGTAACCCGAATGTCTAGTTGAATTCTGATAGAATTGATTCTTTTTCTGATGTGCGTGGCATACGGATAATTGTAGACGCTGAAAGGAAACGAGACGAGAGCAGCTACTTACTTGACAAGAGCTAGTAGAACAACTTCGACAACTTTTTCCGTGGCTGTTTAATTTGTAAACGTTTTGGGTTATCTATACAAAGGCATTTTCATTTTATGTTAATTAATATATATATTATATATATATATATATATATATATGTGTGTGTGTGTATTTTACAAAAATATCCAAAATTTAACCTGAAAAGGATGTAATATTTATTAATTAAATGATAAAATAAATAAATTTAAAATTCATACAGATATAAATCATTTATACATAAATTGTAATTCCAAACTCAAAATACAATTTTGAGATGTGCTAATT
This sequence comes from Trichilia minutiflora, assembly GCA_035590515.1. NCBI lineage: Eukaryota > Viridiplantae > Streptophyta > Magnoliopsida > Sapindales > Meliaceae > Trichilia > Trichilia minutiflora. Next base: position 10,620,177 of record JAVXUL010000009.1, read on the forward strand.
ACTTTTTTTCTAAATAATTATTTTTTATTTTACTTTTTTAAAAATAATTTCTTTTTATTTTAAATTTCTCATGTGCAAGTCTCACCCCATCTCAATTCTCACCCTACTCTACACATGTCTAGAGTTCATTTCGAGTAGACAATAATAATAAGATGCTTACAATTGGGTCATATTATTATAAATCATTTGATTGGATCTTTTGATCAATTAATTGGATTAAAGACATTAAAATTAATACAATTCTTTTAAAAGAATTATATTAATTTTAATATTACATAAATATAAATAAATTCATTCCTAAATTTTCATAGATTTTTTTTTATTATTTATAGAATATTTACCAACTGAATTAACCCCAAAATACTGAATATCAAACTAAAAAATAAGTTATAAAAATATACTTTTGAATATTTAAGTGGATATTAGTTATAATGGATTTTATCTTTTCCTTATAAGATCTTGATATTCTAATCTTATTTTAATTATGATGAAATTAAGACTTATTTTATTATTTTCTAAATACAAAATATTAAAATCCATCCATTTATTTACATTACAATATTAGACTTTCGGCTCTTTTATTTAGAAATAAATATCTTTTTGGTGTCAATTTTGTTTCTTACATTAAAATCTATGTTGAATCCAAATTGTTGGATTGTCAGTTAGGTTTAGGGGATTGGCAGGCAGTCCATAACCATGTTGTTAAGTAGCTTTTACAACTGTAATTAGCAACGAAATCAGAAATTTATATTAGAAAAAATTTAAAATTAAAAATAAATATATTGATATAAAGTATAAAAATTAATAAATTATTATTAAAAGAATAAAATTATTAAATTATATTATCATAATTAAAAATAAATATTTATTATTAATAAAAAATAAAAATATATTCTAAT
>JAVXUL010000009.1:10621175-10635893 GCA_035590515.1 Trichilia minutiflora
ACATCTGGCAAAAGGAATCGAAAGGTGAATGTGGCCTCCCTTGATATTTTGGGTGAAGCTTCTGAGATGGCAGCTGCAGCTCAAGCTGACAATTATCACATGATTAGTTCTGGCAGAATTTCCTTGGGAGGGCGAGGTGATTCTAAAACATTACTGGGTGATGATGGCATTATGGAAAGGTCATGTGGTTTTGATGTTGTTGGGAGTGAGAGAGAAACTACAGCTGCTGATGTTTTAGCAGGTATATGTGGTTCTCTATCGTCAGAGGCAATGAGTTCTTGCATCACAAGTGTTGTTGACCCTGGAGATGGTCAACCAGAGTGGAGGCATCAGAAAGTGGATTCTGTTATGAGACAGCCGTCAACTTCTGATGTTACGCAAAACGTTGAAGATGATACTTGCTCAGATGAGAGTTGTGGAGAAATGGATCCTTCTGATTGGACAGATGGGGAGAAATCTATTTTTATACAGGCAGTCTCGTCCTACGGCAAGGATTTTTCAATGATAGCACGGTGTGTTAGAACAAGGTCCAGGGATCAATGCAAAGTTTTCTTTAGCAAGGCTCGGAAGTGCCTTGGGCTGGATTTAATACATGCTGGACAGGAAAATGTTGGGACATCTGTAAACAATGATGCAGATGGTGGTGGGAGTGACGGAGAAGATGCATGTGTCTTGGAGACTAGTTCAGTTATAAGTAGGGATAAGTTGGGTTCTAAAATTGGCGAGGAGTTGCCAACTAATGTGATGAACACGAGCTCGGATGAATCTGACCCTACAGGAGTGATGTTGCAGACTGACATGAACAAATCTGATGATGACAACGGGGCAGTTCTTGATGATAAAGATTCTAAGGATGTGAAACCCTTGCATAACACACAGAGTGTGCATTTTGAGTTGGAAAGACATAGCATGAATGGTGCTGGTAATCAGTCCGAGTCATTACTGGCCCAGAAGAATGCAGTTGTATTGACCGTTACAGAAGGTGGAAGAGATCAAGTGACTGAACAGGTTGAAGTATCAGTATCTGCTGGAGAGGGTGATGACCCTTGCCGATCAAGTTCAAATGCTGTACAAGAGACAAATGATGTGGTAGGTGAGGTGTCTGCTAAAGGATTTGGAAATAGTTTGAAACAAACTGGGCTCATTTTGCAGGAAGAGAGTATGAATGATGATCAAGATAAAAACTGCATTGTGGAGACAAGTGGTGAAAGTGAAGTGGTCCGAGGTTCAAGTGCTCCGGGGAATGCACTCGACCTAGCTGTGGATGGAAGTCCTTATTCAGTTCCAATGAAGTTCGATTCTGTGGATAACCCACCTGTCATATCATTGGCCCTGGAGAATTCTCTTGCTACTGCAGCTTTCATGCAACAAGATTCTTCTGTCAGTCAATGTGAAAAAACTTCAAACCAAGATAGGATGTCATCAACACTTGATCTTAAGGGAAGTAAAGATAAGAATGTACATAAATCTGTTAGCATCAAAGACTATCACCGGAATGTATCAGGGAATCCTTTGTTGAACCATGTTGAATCTTCTCAGATGCTCAAGGGCTATCCATTAGCAATTTCAACAAACAAAGAGATGAATGGGGATATTGATGGTAGGCAACTTTCTGAAGTTCAAAGCATTTTGAAGTCCGATAGGGATGTTGATATGGCTTATTTGGCTCAGCATTGCTATCTTCATAAGTGTAATAGTTCAACGTCTCATTCTTCAATTACTGAGCTTCCACTTCTGCTGCAAAATGTAGATCAAACATGTGATAGTACAAAATCCCTTGCACGTAGTTTGTCAGATACAGATAAACAATGCAAGAATGGTGATGTTAAACTGTTTGGTAAGATACTTAGTTATCCCTCGTCTTCGCAGAAGTCTAATTTCAGTGGTCATGAGAATGAAGAAAAGGGGACCCATCATGATAAGCAAAGCTGCAAGGTGTCAAATGTGAAATTTACTGCCCACCAACCCCATGATGGGGGTGCGTCAGTCTTGAAGTTTGAACGTAGTAACTGTGTCGCACTTGAGAATGTTCCCGTGAGGAGTGTTCGTTTCTGGGATGGGAAGAGAATACAAACAGGGTTTTCTTCTTTGCCTGATTCTGCCATCTTGCTTCCTGCTGCCTTCGGTAATTATCCTACCTCTTCATCCAAAATACAGCAGCAATCCTTACAGACAGTTGTTAAGGGTAACGGACGTAATTTCAAAGGTGTAACAGCTGTTATTCCTCCGAGGGAAATAAATAACGGTAATGGAGTGGTGGATTGTCAAGTATATAGAAGCTGTGATGGCACTAAAGTGCAGCCATTCACAGTAGATATGAAGCAGCGTCAGGAACTTTCATTCTCGGAGATGCAAAGACGAAATGGGTTTGAAGCACTTCCTAGTTTACAGCAGCAGGGAAAGGGAATGGTTGGGGCGAATGTTGTGGGTAGGGGAGGCATACTTGGGGGTGGTGGATCGTGCACAGGGATTTCGGATCCAGTGGCTGCCATTAGAATGCACTATGCTAAAAATGGTGGGCAGAGTGGGAGCATTATCAGAGAGGAGGAATCCTGGAGAGGTAACGGGGACATAGGCAGGTAGTAGGTCTCATAGAGGGCTTCCTGAAATAAGAAGCCCTCAGCGGCAAGTCGTTTTTGGCCGTGCCCTGTATGATAGTTTTTGTATTTTTCAATGAAAATGATAGGCAGTTGACAGTTCTCGGTTCTATCTTACTTTTTGGTAAAAAAAAAACAGCAAATTTGTTGTATTTGATGGAAATACAGAAATAATCCGTGAAAGTTGGGTGGGTAAATCCCAGTGTTTTACTCTCGAGTAGCCAATCCCACTAAATTTTACCATCTTATACGTGATTGCGATCTGATCCTCCTCATTTTGTGAAGTTCGCATCTTGCGTTGGAAATATATACTTGTTGACTAACTATCAATTATTGCACGTTCGACGATTCCTCCATTTTCTTGTCGTCGTTTGGTTTAGTAAAAGGTGATATGCAACCGGTCGGAAAACCCTACAAAAGACCTTTTCGTGAAGATTCGAATCTTTCAAATACTTTGACGTTGATATAGGGATGTCAGCCGTATACTCTATCTGCACCGGAATCAGACTGTCAAAATTAACATCCTATCTTATCTGGCATTTTCCATAATTTTCTCACGAGTTCCGGTCATATTTAAATTTCAGACCGAAAAGATGTCATTCTTTTTGCTCACCTGGAATATGGTCTTGCCTATAAATCCGTAGTGGCGAAACAAAACTTATTTAAAGCGAATTCAGGGAACAGAAAACAAAACCTGCAGGGATCACCTGGCTTATTTTTTATGGCTATTACTGTGAATGTGACAAGGGAATAAGAATCAATATCTTGTGACAAGGGATAAGAATCAATATCTTATTCCTAGCACTGAAGAGAGCAGAGAACAGTAATCGTGACCTCAAGGCAAGCAGTACAATGCCCATTGTATTTTTCTGGCCTCTTCCTGTGTTTTGAGGGCAGGTGGAAGAGGTGCGGTGATTTTTATAACCTGCTTATGGTGAAAAAAAAGAAGTAAATTTATGGCAATAGAATGAGATCGCTTTGGGTTTTTGGTATCATTCAGATAATATCTTGTGGTACAACTGGTTCCTGAATGTGGAACCAGTGGTGGCACAAAGGGTTGAAATGTATGTTGAAGAGTGTATCAAGAATATTAAATTCAACGTCCTAATTCGTGCTGGAATAACATTGTTAAATTCCTACCAATGTATTTACCTCCTTTGTGGTTGGGTGATAGAGATCCAGATGATGTGCGTGCAAGTGGTAGCCACAGTCACCAGGGACAGGATTTGCAGGTCTCTCATATCCTCTACATAAAAAGCACAAAAAATATAGTTCATAAAAGAAACTTGAATATGAATTGCGAGATCAACTGTTTTTTCTCCCACAAAGAATTTCAGCTTCACAGTATCAAAATCAAAAGGGCAAAGATAAACTATTGTTAAAATTATGAAAAATAACAAAGGTAGAGAAATAAATGATTTATTAAGTAGATAACCATACCCATCTTGTGCATAAGTTTCATCCTCACATTCACAAGTGAAAGACTTTGGTTGTCCACCAACTACATAAAGTGGATCGCCTGCTTTAATGGTAAGAACTAATGGTCAAATTATGACTGCTGACTTTTGAAACTATAAATTTGCAGTCTGCGGCAAGTATTCTATAAATGAGCAGTTAAAATAGATTAAAAAAAGGTTTCCGAATGTTAAGCCCTGCAGCAGGGTAGACAGATGGAAACCCCTGCAGCAGGGTAGACAGAGATTAGAGAGTACTAAACCGTGACTCTAGTTACAAGAGAGTAAAATCAACAAGGAAAAGAATTTGGCTGCAGGGAAATTTACTAGCCAGCTTAAACCATTCAACAATTGTTGTGAAGAAAATTTTATGCAATTGAATTCAGCAGATTTAAACCTTAACACCTATGTATGTGATTTCTGGTGATCTCATTTTATGTTTCACAACACTAATATGTTATGGAGTACTACTGGAAACCTTCAGTTACGTATGAAGATACTACAGAAATTTTAAGTGCTCCAGATAATCTTCACCACAGATGGCTTTCCGTACTTCAGATACAAAGGTGTCATGTGAGCAATTCATATACGATTTTATGGGCCAGATATATTTCCATCGTTTAATGTGCTAGTGATTTCAAATATGTTACCAGAGTATAAATTTATATTTTGAGTTTCCTGTATACTTCTAACCTTCAATGGCACAATTTAAGCACACATACTAACTTCACTAATGTGGTAGTTCACCTGTATGAAAAACTTTACTCTTTGGCTTTGAAATCTCAATGTTTATTCATTGTTAACCATCAATTTGTATCTAAAATCAGTTTAATTTCCATGAATTCTGTATTTTCCTTCTTTTTTTCCAATGCCAACGGGGAGATAAATGCAGTAAATTTCCTAGTCTACATAAAATGCCAAATTTTGCATCTGAATGTTATTGCAAGTGATGGCATGACTCACTAAGAATTGGAACTTCATAGAATAACAGGTAACATGGTGACACCAAGACTTTAAAATTTTACCCAGTAAAGGATGCCCTATAAAAGCAAGATGAATACGTATTTGGTGTGGTCGTCCTGACTGGATTTCAACCTGTTAAACACATACATCCAAAAACTCATAAACCAGTAGAAGTAAATAACAATACAATTCTTGCCACACACTTGAATATCCACACATATATACATATTTTAAAAAAAAAGTTTCTCCCCTTCCTTTTTCTCCATAATAATAATAAGCAAAAATGTTGCATGCATACTTGTATTTAACAAGAAAATTGTTTGCTGCCAGCATAACAATTGTGTGATACAAGTAAATATGACTGTTGAAGATATAACAAAATGAAGAATAAGGTACCTGGACCAATGTGCGATTTCTTTGTACATCTCTCTCAAGGGTGTCAACCTTGCTCAGAGCCAGTTTCCCTGATATGAAAAAAAATAATAAGGGATAAACAAAATGATAAAGATAAATGTAACAGTGGGGATAAATGTAATGTAAACCAAGCACAAGTGGGAGAGTAAGTAATAGATACTAAAAACTTGAATGGATATGTTGAGTAAACATCACAAAAAGTTACTTTCCTCCTTCCAAAAAACTATTGTGTAACGATTGGACAGAGCTTGGAGAAAAAACTATTTAACAGGATACAATGAATTGTTAAACCTGAGGGAGAAGCTACATACAGCCCTTTGACCACCCCAGGATATTGCATGATTCCAATTGGCTGCTTGATAATGACCTATGATGCAGAAAATAATTTTCAGGACACGAATATATGTTCAAGTAACAATGTAACGAGATGTAAAAAAAAGTGGACATAAATTGTATGCCAATTTATTGGCAAATACATTGCCAACCATTAGCTAAGGAAGAAAAATGGCATCATAATCCCATAATCAAGATGTGTTACCTTATCCTCATCAATAATTCCATCTACTAGTGCACGGTATATCTTTGTAATTTTCCTCTGACAAATCTCCACGCTGGTATTACTGTACATTGGAGGATTGAAGGTTTAATCTTGTAACTTAAACAGAAAGGCATCTGAGAAGTTCTTATTCATTCTTACATAAAAGATGGAAATAAGTAGTTTTCAACTGTTTCGAAAGATTATGCAATCCGCTGAGGAAGGTTACTTAGCTAATGTCATCTCTGGAACAGTATCATTACTGTTGGCTTCATCACACTCAACATAAAGAAGGAAAAAATAAACAAATAAAGGTATTGGCGGCTTGATATTTGTAGGACTGAAGGAATGTCTTCCTAGTAGTCTGAATCCATCTGATATATTCTAAGATCCGGCAATTCAGAACCATTGAATCTAGCCTAAGAAAGCATCTCTGACTTAATCAATTTTGAAAAAGTTCCTGTGCACAGAATCTGTATGCTCATTCTTTGATATAGCACTACAGCTCTGCTTTTGTTTTGTTCTCTTTCTGGGCCCGGATGTTCATTTATTTCTCATTTCTTATGTGAGTTCTGTTTCTTATCAAAATATATACAGAAAGAAGAAAACAGCAAATTGAATTTCTGAACCTAAAAAACAATAGCTCTCATGCAACAAATTAGAGATAGGTTTGCCGTTAGCTCTTTCATTGGTTTGGTAACTGATGATACATGAAAAGTTCCAATTTATTACAATTAGTAGCCGTTGGAGATAAAACCATTGAGTGAATGCAACGAAGTTAAAAATTGCCTTTCCTGCTAACCTGTCAGCTTGAATAACAGATGTCTTATTGGCAAAATATGCAGCAAGGTGAGTTTTTGCAATCTTCGTCTTTGCACAAAGTAATATTCCTGGAAACCCAATAAAGACCAATCAACTCATTGACAATGTTGGAGAGTAATCAGATTTTGCCTATTGCATCAACTAGGGAAGAAGGCAGTTTATCCCATAGTAAGGAATACTAAATGTTTGTACGTCATCTAGGTAATAAACATACCAGTATCCTTCATCAATTAATGCAGAATAATCTTCACACAATCAATTCTCGTTTAGAAACACAAAATGAATCTATAGGCATGGGAATTTTCAAGTACTGAAAAGCTTTGTTTATCATTTTTTAAATTCCCAACTTCCATCACCTTTCTCTCTAATTTATCTTTCTTAATCAATAATGTTCCTTCTGCACACTAGACTTATTCTTAAAACAAAAAAAGAGAGATAAAAAAGGGCAAATAGTGCCACTGTCATAGAGAAATAAAGTGTTGCACATTTTATTCATTGTCTCTCGTAGGCTAACCTGATGTGCCCCTTCCGAGCCGATGTACAGGAACAGGTTGTGATACTTGACTTGATGGGGAAGAACTCTGCTGACATGCCCGCCACTGCAGCTGCTTTAAAACAGTTCGCTGCTGGAATTGTCCTCCAGGCAATACTTGCAGACCGGAAGGCTTGTTTAAAGCAATCTGAACTCAAAACCATCTATTACTCCACATTAATGAGAACCCCAAAGGATGGAAATATGTGAATCCAGATGATTCCGAGAACTTTGACAGATATGTGTCCCAATTCAAAGTCAAATTATCTGATGGGACATCTAAGCTAAGCAATCCAAAGATTTTGTATTGTATGGGTCTAAATTTTGTTAGTTATTTGTCATACAAAGTACATGCGTAGCGAGAATAACAATCTTAGCAGTGGTTGCGACAAAAAGTTCCGTTCATTTAAGGTTGCCTTTTGAATTCAGAAATAGAATGACATAAACATAAGATTCAGATGTCTTGACTGTTTTTGTTCTCCAAATCATCTTAAACCCCAGAAGATCATCAAGATACATTTTGCATAACCAAACAAAAATTAAATCAAAGCAGCCGCACAACGCCAAACTTCAATAAGGAACAAACAACCATAATGAGATATATCTAACGTTACATTCCAAACAAAACTACAGACCACTTTGAGCATTCAACAATCTGAAAGCTGATTAAAACAAAGGAGTAAAGACAAGATCTTTGAGTAAATTACCAAATCATCATCTTCATATAAAACCTCTAGCAAGTATGGTGCATCGGGCTCCTTCCAAGGAAGTCTATGATAAACTAGTTCTGAACCAGCACTAAAAATTTTTATTAATGTCATTAAGAAACAACACAACAATCTCTTTCCTTAATATTACATAGAATATTGCAAACATAATAAGTCGTGAAAAACACTGAATTGCGAACCTGAGGACAATGCCTGGATCTTTGACAACTATACCGTCAACCATTATCTGAATAACATCAAACAGACAGTTTTCAAAATAAGTCAATCCTTTAAATATAGTTCAACAGGACTTCTATATATATATATTTTTAATTTTAATTGAGAATCTTACCTGTCCATTTTGAATTCTCTGCAACCAACTGCTCAATCATTAGCAAAATCGAAACATATATACATTAAATAATTTAAATGTACTCTTTCATTTGAGAAAGAAGAAAAAATAATCCAGATAGTGTGAACTGTTGGTTACTGAGAATACGGAGAGAACAACAATTCAATTTTTATAAAATTCTACAATTTGTGGGAGACAATTTCCTTCGGTTTCTCGGCAACCAACCAGAACATGCACAAAAAATTAAAAAGATTCAATAAAATTTGAATGAACTTACTCACCCTTGCAAGGGAGCCGAATTCTTATGCTTGGTAGAGTAGAACTCTATCAGTGTCAATTCTGTAATTATAAACGTGCATATATGTCGAGTTAAAATTTTTTTCGAACCAAAGTTACAGAACAGATCATAATAAATGAAACAAAAAAGAGGAAACTCAGACAGGCAGGCAGGAAGGGAGAGACCAGAATCATAGGCGGAAACGACGTCGTTGTAGAATAAGCCATCGTTGAGTTCTGGCCATGGCAGCCCGAATGCCTTGTCGAATTCAGAGAGAATTGATTCATTTTCTGAAGAGCTTGACATGGTACGGATTATTGTAGATGCTGAAACGAGAGAAGACGAGGACACCGAGCGATTTGACAAGAGTTATAATAGGACACCTTCTTACGTGGCTGTTTATTTGATTAATAAATTAACTGAATGTTTTTTTTTACAATATTAAATAATGTGATATTTATAAATTAAATAATAAAATAAATAATTTTATATTTTAGAAAAACATATTACTCAATTGGTGAACGAATGTTACATGATTTTTAATGCCAAGTTTAAAATATAAATTCGAGATGTGTTGATTATTTTTTCAAATAATCATTTTAAAATTAAATAATTATTTTAATTTAAAAAATCATTCAGCCCATCCCTCAAAGCAATTAATTGAATTAAAGCTATTAGAAGTTTAGAACTAATATTTTTTTTTTGAAAAAATTATATAAATTTTAATATTACATAAATATAAATAAACTCCTTCCTAGATTTTCACATAAATTTGTTATTATTTATAAATTAAAATCTTTTTGTGATATGTTAGGTTTTATACATGTAATATGGAGAAGATAAAGATCTATTTATTGGTAATTCAGTTAGTAAGAGCGAATTTGGGATCGTAGACGTACGATTTTGGATTTGATTTTTTGAGTATGTCTATAATTTAAGTGAGAAATCATGTCGGTGGGATATTGTTTTAGTCTTTTTCAAAAATTAATCGAGATGAGCATAAAATAGTCCGAATATCTTAATTACAAAAAAAATTAAAGAAGGTAAAGACCGATAATACCTTGTTTTATTAGAACAATAAATAACAAGTGGAGGAGAGATGATCAATTGGATCACAAAAATTAGAGAAATATTTTAGGTATTTTTTTAATATATATAATAAATTTTAATTTATTAAATCAAGACATCATCAGTTAAATTGATTTATCATTATATTAAAAAAATAATTCAAATAAAATTCATAATTTATCACTCACTTTAATATAATGGTATTTCTGGAATTCGATCATACCAATTAGGGTTCAAATTATTCGCTTTGATTTGATTTGATGTGTGTTTCGTTTTATTAAATAAGCTCAATATTTTATATATTTTATTATAAATAATTGTATATGTTAATTGATGTGATAATTTTATATTGTAATTATATATATTTTATATTTTTAGAAGAATAAAATACATAAATTATTTAAAATATAGGATAATAATATAATATATTGTAAAGAATAAGAGATTAAACTTTTATTTATCTGCGTATCATGTGAAAATTAAGGCGTGTGAAATGTAAATTAAAAAAAAGAAAAGTTTTTGTTATATTTTATAATATTTTAATATTTATTTATTTGTTGAGACACCAAACATTAGAATGACTTCTTTTTTTTATTGTATTTATAATAATATGAAATCATAAAAAAAGATTAAAAATAAAATAAATAGTTCGACAAAATTTTTAATATTTAAATTAAAAATTTTTAAAATAAAAATTTAAAAAAATAATAATTATTTAATTTAATAGTACATATTTTTTTTTATTATTCTTCGTATTTAACTATTATCATATTTTTCGTATTATTTTTTATTATTTTTTATGTTTAATTGTTATTACGTTTTTCATAATTATAGTTTATTTAGGATTATAGGATCACGAAGTTTTATCGTAAAACATAATTATTAAACTAGAAAAATTTTATTTGTTTATAAAAAATATGTGAGATTTGAATTTTTTATATAATTAAATAATTACTAAAAAATAATCTTAAATTCAACATTATAATTAAGATAAGGAAATTTTATAATTGAACGTTGTATCTAAGTCATTGATCATTTCCTAAAACTAAGTTACTAGATATTTGATATGAAAAAATTTATAGAGTATCATGTTTTCTCATCCAAGATTTGAGACTACTAAACACTGAGCATATTTTTTAATATTGAGCTTTTTGAATCCATAAAGACTTAACTTTAGATTTGATTAATCCAAGATTAATCAACTGACCTTTGATCATTGTTGAATCCTAAAATTTATTAAAACTAATTAATTTTAATTTTTTCCAGCATCAATAAATCTGTTAATAAATCTGTTAATCCAGAAAAATCCTAACAAGTCTCTTTCGGCTCATTCAAATCTGAAGAACACTCTAGATGAGCATAATTATGAAAGATGTCAGGATATTTTAATGAACTGAAAAGATATCTAAAATTATATTAAAAAAAAAAGGACATGTAAACTTGTCTTTTTGTTATTATCGATTGGAATCATAACCATTCGTTTTGAGGATTGTCCAAACTTACGGAAAGGCACCAAAAGTAAGGTAATAAAATTCAATATCATTCATACAACGATCTTGTCAAATCTCCCCTATTCCTGAATCCCGGCCCAGAGTAGAAAAACGATTGCAGCAACTAGAAAAAGTCAGATTTGCCAGCAGCATTTGTTGAAATTCGAAGTCTAATGTCAAATTCTGCGAGCTTGAACATAAAATTCCTCAATTTCTGGAATAGACGGACGAAAGAGGAAGCAATTATTCCCATTTTTTCTTCTTTATCCTACCAAATTTTGGAAATCATGTCTTTCAGAAGAAACGGGAGAAGATTGGAAATGTATAAAAAGAACAGCAAATAATAACACTCAAATAAAAGCAAGTCAACCTCACTTTCATCCCTCATTATTTCCTCAAGAAGTGAAAACAAGTCTACCACACGAAAGGAATGAACACACTTTTTTTTCCGCATAATGGGATAAAAGTCCGTGCGATACAGATACAGTCGATTAATAGATATATAGTAAAACAGCATCAACAAAATACGTCCGCAGAAGTAGAAGATCCTGCAACTTGGAGAGAAATTGAATCCCATTCCGCCGGTTTACCACAATGCCCACCCTTGACAGTAACAACCTGCAAATGATTTGCCTTTTCATTTCCAACAGAATTTTCATCGAGAACCACTCTTTTTGGGGATGCTGTTTTCAGACGATATCGCTCAGCCCTAGAGCCAATGATCTGTCCCAATACAGACGCTGCAATGGTAAACGCCATAGCACTCTTTGGCATCAAAACAGACTTCCTGAGCATGGCTATGAATGGAACAGCTGCATGGACTGCAGCAAACCAGGATACTGAAAACTTTTCAGTGTGCTCCCTCCATATGCCTAAAGGAACATTGGCTGCCATGCCCAACATCCCAATCACAAATACTTTTGCAGGCAATGGTTGAGGACGGAGGTTCTTCGCAAAAGCAGTTCGTGCTAGGGCAGCTCGGGCTGCAACAACAGCTGGTGGGCATTTATATTTAATTCCAGGAGGAGGCTGGAAAACTTTTGCAACCAGTGGGAGTACACCACTAACTGCACGAAATGATTTTGCAATCGGGCAGTTCCCAGTTTGCAGCCACTCGTTACTCATAGCTTCATGGTTTGAATTTCCTCCCTGAAAGATCAATGCTTAAACATGTCAAGTACCAGGCAAAGAAAAATCTGAAAATAATTTGAGATTATAATCTTTGACAGAATTAACTGAACTTAATTTGAAAACCATTCTAAACCCCACAACAATTTTCAAATTTTAATTTTCAGTATTATTCCTTTGCATTTGAAAAAATGTATGTAGTTTTTACCTTTGAAGAAGATTCCTTTTTAGAGGATTTTGAATTCCTCTTTTGATTCTTCCACTTGTTGGAAAACGAATCAAAGCTGAATGGTCCTCCAGGCCCAAATGATGAAAGGCTGATGGTGGCAGCTTTAGCAGCTAAAGGATTGAACTGGGGTGCTGCTACTGCTGACTCTGCCATATCAGATCTCACAAATGATCTTTCAGAAAGAGGAACCACTCCATCACGCCCATGGAAAAGCCTGAAGGCCATATCAAAGTTTGGACCATCTTCAAATATTGGACCTTTGGCCGCACGTACCTGAGCAGGAAAACAGGAAATGGTATCAGTCCTGAGAGTTCAATTGAGTCTAGGAAAGGTACAACACTAAAGGTAATCCACAAGCTATACAATAATCGTGAATCAATAAATTGATAAAACTAAAATGGCACATGCCAAAATGCTCTGATTCAAAAGAATAAGTAAGCACAAATAAATAACTTACAGGTATTGGGAATGGCAAGGATGATGCAAAGGTGAAATTAGTAGGTTCATTAATGTTCTTCAAAAATGGGCACCTGAGAATGTTCAGCTGAGAGTCTCCTGACTCTTCATTCAGGCCTCTGAAGAAAGAACCCATTATAATCTCAAAGCAAAGTCACCTGCTTGTATCAGGAAAGGCAGAAGCGATAATGTCAACAGAATTTTTCAAGTGACAAAAAATTGAACGTATAACCAATATCTGAACGTGTTAACAAACAGGCTAAGCTAAATCAACAGTCCCAGCATCAATCTCTATGGATGGTTTAAACAGAATAATTTTGTAGTTGATGCAGGCATTAAAAAAAAATATATATGATTCATCAACAGGTATCCGAGGAACTTCATTTAAGCTCATGATCGTGTAAGCATATGTCACCTTACAAGGCAATAGTAGAAAAGATGTGCGTAAGATTGAGCCATATATATGAAAAAATATAACTTGAAAAGCCATAAAATCACCAATTGCAGGAGCTTTCCAACCTAGAGTGATTGCCCCAAATCTTAGGTTTATTTTGTTATTAACAAACATCAATCCAAAGCCGTAGAACCCCAAATTATCAATTATATTAGCTACAGCATAAGAACTAAAAATTAACTAAAAAAAATTCCATACAGCAAATAGACAAAAGGATGATTGGAGCGAACCAAAATTTACTTTTAATAATGTATTGATCAAAATTACAACATTTTTCTTCTTCATTTATTCACATCTCAATTAACTCGTGCATCGATGATGGCCTCAATTGCTGAGTCAACTCTCAAAAACAATCTTAAACCGCAATAAATACGAACATGAATTATTATAAATGTACAGATCACAATAACAAAACTACAGAAAAACCCAATTGCTACCAATCTAAAAATTGATAAAAAATATTAAAATCGCGACAAAGATTGACAGAAAGAGAAAGAGAAAAAAGCATACGATACCTTAGCAACAGAGACCGTAGAGAGAAAGGAGCGACAATGTGAAGACGAGATGTCTGAAGAGAGAGAGACGAAGGAAGGAATCAAATGAGTTGGGTGGAATTGGTGAGAAAGAGCTAATGCTGACTCTTTGTTTTCTGTTTTGTTTATTATTGCAGAGAGGTGGAAGATAAACGACGCCGTGCTAAGCACACGCCCTTTTAGACATAGGAATTTGGGTTTTGCTCTTGGTCAGCGCACGCGGCACGCCATAACAGCCACGATAAGTGCGACTAATTAGTTATTTATTTATTTTAGATTTTTATGGTAGCCGACGGTAGTACTACGATTACACGGTTCCCGAAAAATATTTTATTTATTAAAAAAATAATTGCTTAAATTATCTTAAGACCTTTTTTGTTCAAGGATTATATTGTTTGGGCAAATATTTATTTTATTTTATAATAAATTAATTTTAAGTGCATAAATTCTCAAATATATATGCATAAAATGAGAATTAAATTATATTAAATGAAATTAATTTGTATTAAAATTTTATTTTATAAATATGAATTTTTATATAAAAGTTAATTTTTATCCATAACCATAACTTAAGCAATAGAGGTCTAAGCACAATCTTGTTTATCATTCGTAACCAAGGTTATTAAAATAACGATTTTAATTAAAATTATTTTTTATTTAAAAAATTAAAATATAAAAATAAAATTTTTAATAATATATAAATAATA
>JAVXUL010000009.1:10637018-10674618 GCA_035590515.1 Trichilia minutiflora
ATATTTATGTTGATTTCTTAATAATAGTAAAAAATTTATGTTATTTTATTTAAATTATTAATTTATTATCCTAAATAAATAGGATTATTTTTAATATTTATTTAGTTTAGTTAGTAACGTATCATATATATAGAGAGAGAATAAAAATTTGTTATTCTTATTTAAAATAATCAAAATTATATTAAATGAAAATAAAGATTTTTTTTTTTTCATATATATATTCTCTAAAATTATCATTCTACAAGATATTCTTACAATTTAATTAAATTTTTAAAAAATAATAATAATAATAATTAAAATTTTAAAATAAATTATTAATAAAAATCGGGAACCTATTTAAAATCGGTACCCTGTTTACTAGGATTAGATTCATATCTTAATTAAATCGGATCTAAATTTATAGATCAAATCCAAATCCTAATTAAACTAATATTCTATTTTTTAGATACCTAATTTCGAATCCAAATCAATACCCTAAAAAATCGAATTTTTTGAATCGCTCTAATTTCAACTCATTAGGCACCTTTAAGTTTTTCCAACAGAAATATTTAAAATTGTAAGTAAAAGAATTAGTATGATTAAAATATACAGAAGGTTTGGTTGATTTGCACATTATTTAGGTAATGTGTGGCAGATTGTCATTGGAATCACGTCTCCCGGATAACGTCTGTTTGCATCTTGTGCACCAAAATAAAATTGTAAAACACCTGCCCCACCAACATAAAATTGTTCTGCTGAAACATTGTAGATAAGTCGGTTGCCCAGCTCAGCTTTCTTATCATTCTGTCAAGTCAAACTCAGAAACTCAACCGACAATCTGAGTCGAATTTAAAGACCAATGGAAACCGATATTTTACGATCATGTGAGCCAAAATCCACGGACTCTTGTAGAGTAACACTGGTCTGCCATCTGGGTCTGTTTTAATTTCCGGTATGATTTGTGGTATCCAAAACGATTCAACGTGGCAGCTTGCAAAAGACTCTCAAAGGAAAATATTAAATCTGGACTCAAATTCAGATACCAAAACAAAAAGGAATATCAAAAAAAATGTCAGGAAATCTTGGTTATAAATGATGCATATCCGTGAGACATGATAACAATACAAGTCACGACAGTCAACGACTAAACTGCAACTGGCAACTGCATGTGCGTCGCAGCAGTCCTTGTTATCTGCTAGACTGCTACATTCATTGACCACGGCGAGATTACGTTCAATCTGTTTCATCTACACGTTTCTTCACTTTGCTCCAATAAACCTGGTAAATAACTCATTGGTCTTAGTGTCGTGAAGAAAATTTTTAACAAAACGATGTTAAATTCGTCGAGAAAATTTTTTGTTTGCAGTTATTGGGTACTGGTTGGTTGACAATGAGATTACTTCGTCTAGCTTTATAAATATTCCCACTAGCTTTATTGTTAATCTTTAATACAAATTTGTTCTAAATATGAACAAGTTTTCGGATTTATTTTTCTCTTCGTGTATATCCTGAGCAAAGAGTCATTGCTTTTGAAAAAATATTTTGCACACCAAGCTAGCTGACTAAAATGAAATTCCTTTTATAGCAGATTCAGTTGTGAACGAATTCATGGGAAACATCGTCGAAGTTGGGTGAGTTAGTGCAGATTGAAGAACAAGCAATAATACATTATATATGTTTAATTTGCCAGTTTGTCAATACTGATCACTAGGAGATGACGATGCCTGGTTGGACTACAAGTTTTGAGCAAGAATTTTGAAGTCAACTGACATGATTACTTCTTAAGAGTATACATGTTGTAAACGATTTTATTTAAGAAGATATTGATTTTATACCATAAATAAATGCAATACATATTGTAAACGATTTTACTTAAAAAGATATTGAGTTTATACCATAAATAAATAAATGCAAGATAAAGATACACTTGGAATTAGATGGTATCAACGCCATGCCGACCACTAAGAGATGTGGATGCCTGGTTGGACTAAAAGCTTTGGGCAAGAATTTAAAGTCAACTGACATGATTACTTCCGAATAGAATACATATTATAATGGATGCTATTTTTAAAAAATATTGATTTTAAATTGTTAATCGATCCAATAATAAATATGATAAATATATTATATTAAAAATAAGTAAATAAATATAAAAATAGGATAGTAATTACAAATTAGGTGGTAGTTTTGTTTAAAAGACCATTGTGGATTGATGTCAAAAATCGGCCCATATTGAAAGAGTTGTTGATGCCACCTAAAGACAGAGGAATGGTTGGTTTAAAGGAAAAACTTTGTTCAATATTAGAAGAGTTGGTAATTTTTTTTTAATTTAAGAGAAATCTTAATTTATTTAATTTAAATTATAAATTAAATTAATAAAATGATGTATAATCTGATTTAACAGTCAACGATATTATAATAAAAATAATCGGATACTATCAATTTGAAACTAGAATTAAGTAACAGCTCATAAGAGAACAATTTAGAGAAAAAACCCTTAACCTTTCACCTTTGATACTTTAATAAAATATAAGATTTGGGGTTTGAATATAGGACCAATGTTAAGCAACCTTATAATGTATTCTATCACCAAATTATACCCTAAAGGTATTGAAGAGTTGGTAGCTACTTACAAGTATCAAAGACACGCATGAAAATTTAACCAAAGAGAGTGATTAGTTCTAAAGAAAGTGTAAAAGTTATCATAAGTCAATTTTCTCCTATTATTTTTAATTAAATTTTTTAATAAGCCATAGATTAAAAATATTAATTTCAAATTTTAAGTATTTTAAATAAAATAAATTAATTAAAATTTTTAAAAATTAATATAAAAGTTCAAGAGAATTAATTGGATAAAAATAAAATTAATTAGTCAAAAGAACCTAAGTGCAAGATTTCTAAGGGTTGAACTTTATTGCAGCATTCAAAGGATTAAAGTGTCAAGTTTTTGAAGGATAGGGACGCAAATAAAAAAGGACAGGCCAAGAATGAAAAAATTGTTTCTTCTTTCTTGGGATTTATCAAAGAAGAGAAAAAAAAAAGATATTCGTTTTTTTTTTTTATTATTATAATTTGGAAGCTAAATTATTGATATTCTTTTTTTTTTCTTTTTGCCAAGATTTGGAAGTTAAATTCTTGGAAAAATCATGACAAAAAGAGAAATTGAAGATTTCAAGTTTCCTTTTCCAAGTTTTGGAAGTAAAGCTAAGTCCAATCAATGGGAGAATTTCTGATAGGTTAAGAATTTGAGAATTTTTTGCCACAACTATATAAAAGGGAGAGATTCACCTTTAAAAGAAAAGAAAGAAAAAGACGTTCAGACAGAGAGAGAGAGAGATAAGAATTTATTTCTATTTTTTTTGTTGAATTATTCTTCATTGTTCAGGCAATTAGAAGTTAATTCTAAAAATTTGTCTTAAATTTGAAGTAAAATCAAGTCAAGAAGAGTACTATTTTTTAAAAGATGATTCCTGATTTGTTGAATTAAAATTAAATAAAAAAGTATTGAAAACAAAAATTCTCATAATTTCAGTGAGGGTTGCAATTGATCGTTTAATGAAAATTGCTCAGATTTTAAAATTTTTTTGACAGTTTCAATCGACCATATGGTTGATATTTGGTCGATCAAAATTGAAGAGGTTATTATTTTAAAATTTGACCGATTCTTTAATTTCACGATTTTTCCTTTTTGTTTATGATATATTCCTTGTCAATAATAATTAAAGATTAATCAATAATGGCTAAGACGGTGGTACATCTTTAATATTCTACCTTCTCCTAAAAATAATTAAAAATTAATTAAGAATAACTAAGATAGGGGTATATCTATGATGCTCCCCTTTCTTTTCATTAAATGATTTAATAAAATTTTTAAATGGATAATAATAGAGCAAAATAAAATATATTAAACTTTAAAGTTATAACATTTATGATAACTATTTTCAAAAGAAAAATGTGCCATGCCTAACACCTTTATCATATTTAATCAATCTTTCAAACTCATTTTATTAACTTAGGTGATTTATTCCACATAGATAACGATTTTATTCATTTTGTCACATCAATAAAAAGTCATGCATAAAAACTTTTACCTATAAAATAGTGTTTAATAAAAAGCTGAAAAGAAATACGATCTGATAAAAGTTTCTTAATTGGAAGCCATATGATTTAGTAGAAAGCTACATGGGATGGAAGGATTATATATGGGTTGATGGTTTTGATTAACAACTTCTTATGTAAAGAGTGTTTTCCTACGTAGATAGTATTCTTCCGTCTCACATGAATAAACAATGTTTGCTTCATAACAATTTCTCGTTAATGACGGACTAATAATATTGTTTTCAAAATCGCGATTTTAAACAGTCAAATCAACGATTTTAATGATTTTAACCAAAACAACGATTTTAATTTTAGTTAAAATCGAAAACAATAAAACAGTAAAAATATTTGACTGATTTTGATATATTTTAATTAATTTTGATCGATTTTATAAATTTATAAAAATATTTTAAATATTTTATTATTTATATATTATTAAAAATTTTGTTTTTATATTTTAATTTTTTAAATAAAAAATGATTTTAATTAAAATTAGGTTTTTGATAACTTTGGTTGGACGTTGGATTTACTAAGAAGAGAGGAAAGAGGCTGGAATGGAAGAAAATTAGTGAAGGGACGAAGGTGTTGTGCTTTTGGTAAGTTTACATAAGAAGATTTTGAATTGGTGAACTGATAATTTTGCGAATTGGGGCTTGGAAGAGCCATTTTCATTCACGGGGACTGATTGGTTTGTAAGAATCTCTGAATTTCACTTGGATGAAATTTAGCTTCTATTTCAGCAGTCCCTCTTGTTTGTTTAGGTAGAAAAAATCAATTGCCTTGTTACAAAAATAAAATAAATAAAATAAGGTGTGAATTTTATTTCAAGATTTGATAAGTCTTGGAGAGAAAAATAAAATAAATAAAATAAGGTGTCAATTGCTTTGTTTATGAAATGATGATGTATGTTTTTGTTTTGAGATAGATTTTGTAATATATTAAAGCGTTTGTTGGCTATAAACAAAGTTTCGAAGATTGGGTTGGTTTATATTGAGAGGGTTTTAAATATTTTTATGAAAATAAGTACTATACTAGTCTATTCTTGGTTCGTCCTTAGTATATAAAAGTTGCATATTAAAAATTTATGGTAGTTGTCATATGTGAGTCTTATTATATTTTGTAACTTAACGTAAGAGTCCAAACATGTCTTTATTCTCATTATGTTTATATCCTTTACCTCACAAGTATGCTATTACTTAATAAAACTCTCCTAAGTTTCTTATTTTTTCAAAGACGAGAATAGCCATTCATTGGACACGTGAAATGTGTATCTTGAATCTAAAATTCATTTTTCGGATGTTTCATTCTCAACAGCTACTAGTAATAAAGTCTCTTAAAAATTTGTTTCTTCAACTACAGTCACAATCTCGGCCTTTTTGCTTCATTTTTTGTTCGATCTTTTGGTCTCTTTCTCTAGGCAATCATTCCTAAAGTGTCTATTTTTATGATAGTGAAAAACTTTATAGACTCTTCCCACAATACCACAATTTTTGTTGTTCCTTTTTCTCATGTTCCCATGTTACCGCTCTCCCTTTTATGTTCAGTCCTTCATTTGAAGTGCTTTTTCGAAGGTTTTTTTTTTCAAAATTTAGTTCCTTAAAGTCAAAGTATTCTTGATATCATCCATAGTCAGCAAATTCCTACCATATAAAAGGTTGTCTATGAAGTGTTCATGTGAGGGAGGAAGTAATGTTAGTACTAAAAGAACTTGATCTTTATTTTTTAGTTTCATGTTTACTGTTTTTAGGTCTAAGATTAGTTTGTTAAACTTGTTAAGATGTTCTTCTATTGATCTTTCTTTGTTTAGGTGGAAGGCAAATATCTTTTTCTTCAAATATAATATTTTTGTCATGGACTTCACTATATATCTGTCTTTTAATTTCAACCAAATCTTTTTTGCTATGGTTTTCTTTAAGATTTCTATCAAAATCTTGTAAGATAGGGATAAAATTAGAGTACTTTTTGCATTTTTTTATATTTCTTTGTCAGCCCTTTCAGCCCTTTCTTTGTCAAGAGTTAAATTGTAGTCTTCATTCTCAAGTAGGGTTCACATCTTCATCTTTTAGAGATTTAAATCATGATCTCTAGAAAAATTTTTGATAGTGAACTTGGCGTTCTTCATTCTTCATCTCCTTTAATTGTTCTTCTAAGCTTTGATATCAATTATAGAAAAAACCAAGTGCCTTATTACTATTTATACGAATAAAAAACTCTCAACGAAATTTTGACTTATTGATTTGGATGAAAATAACTTTCTAGAATAATTAAAGAAGATACCAAGAAAAACTAAATCATTAAGTAAATATTCAAGTTACATAAGAACACTAGAATTTAGAGAAGAAAAATAAAAATTTATGATGCAATTTTAAAGAATATAAGAACAAGTATGATTTTTGGGAACAATCAAATATTTTTTTTTACCTAACCTTCAGCTCATAAGTCTTTTTGTGACATTAATACGCCTCTAGAAAGTTTTATCTTTAACTTTGGAAATGTCTTTCTTCTTCCACTCTAGGTTCTCTTTAAAGCTCAAGAAAACATACCATATTTATAGACGAACTAAATCTCTTTTAAAATATTTAAAAAATCTGAAGTTTATATAAATAATCGACTCAATTGTCCTAATCTTAGATTAATCCTAACTTAATAAAGAGTTTAAAATTTTTTTATTTTAAACTCTAAAAGGAATCCAATGCTTTTCTAAACAAGTTTGGCACTATTTGTGCATGAACCAAAAAATTAGAGTGAGATTGATCATCGAGTCAGTACCTCAATCAATGTCAATTTCATCTCCACTCAGGATCGATGCCAAGACTGATGCTACTATTAGGACCACTTTTCTCTACCTTTTCTTTCTTTGGTTCTTCCTTCAATCTTTTGGCTTTTTTATGTCTAACTTTGATTTTGGCTCTCATTTTAGAGTCAGTCTTCTTAAAAAAGAACTTGAATCATCTTCACAAATTCTTTTCGGTACGAATATGATGTTGTCAATTTGAGTAACCATTGTTAAATCCAAGCAAACCTCTTAATAGAGACGGTAAGATAATACATATTTAAAATGTCTCATAAAATAAAATTATTATTATTATTTTTTAAACAAAATGTATGTTTGGGTAAAAAATGACCAAAAAAAGTCATATGATCAACTTTTAGCTGTGTCAGGGAATGTCCTGACCCTCCATCAGAAGACTATGATCACATAACTCTCAACTCCTGTGACGAATAAATTCCTAACCTAACATTTTAGTAAATCCACACATCATGGAAATTCATACGTAGAGCTCAACTCGCATCAGAAACTCCAGACCTCCTGCGTAAGAAAACAGAGACGTATGATTAAAGAACACATCATCACATAGCTCTTGATTTGATCTTTGTTATTTCTTTTGTTGACTTAGACGTTGGAGTTTTTCTGTCGAAAAACGTTTAACATCATTTAATTTTTTCCTTATTTTGAGAGTTCAAGAGAATAGGAGACTAAAGATCATATTTTAATAGTTGGACAGGTGAAGTCATCGTAAGAGACATGAATAGCAAAAGTATCCCAATTATTTTGTGCACTAATAACTGGCATCATCTGTGGGAATTTAACAAAAAATCATTAGTATGTAGCTCAATAAGGAAAAGAGAGGAACTAACAACTTGTATGGCTAGGAATCACAAGAGCCGCTCAATACGCAAACTTTTGACAGAGGACAATATCTTGGAGATGATGGATCAAGTTTGAGAAGCAAAAAATTCTAGTTTCAGTGGTAGTATAGTGCATGGGTTGCCTTTGTACCATTGACAGGAAGAAATGTAGTAGCATACTAAGGACATGACTTATTACCACTAGTGGAAGAGCCTTAAGTAGGGGGAGAGCAGTGTTTAGGTTGCTTGCCAGTAAGATAGAGATATTGGAGAATGAGATTCTTGAGATTATGAGGTAGATGGCAGAGGACCACGGTTGTGGGAGCAAGTAATCGCTCCATCTGAGGCACAGGAAAGTCAAACCCTGGACTATAATAAGGAAAGGAGTGTTAAGAGGTTAGTTGATACCTATAATCGCATGTCGTGGCTCAAGCTAACAACTTCATAAAAAAAAAAGGCAAAATGGTGAAGGAACCAATGTAAGAACCCTTATTCCTGTTGAGGGTCAACACCGCATTTAGAATATGTGAAGCGTATGAGCCAAGGCATCCAAAAACATAAAGGTTTATCTCAGTGAAAAGTATGCTAGAGTAAAGAAAGCGATAGCAACTGTCACCAGGAAAAAAATGAAAGATTGTTTTTTGTTAGATAGTTTATTACCAAATTATTCATCGCATCAGGGGTTGGCAAGTTGTTGACTCTGCCTGAGCACAACCCTTGACCTAAACCCATCTTACAGATTAATTAAAAATGAGAATGGTTGAAAAGAGGATATATAATAGTAACGAGATAGATCTTCTAATATCTAAAAATCCTCTAGTCCTATC
This sequence comes from Trichilia minutiflora, assembly GCA_035590515.1. Taxonomy (NCBI): domain Eukaryota; kingdom Viridiplantae; phylum Streptophyta; class Magnoliopsida; order Sapindales; family Meliaceae; genus Trichilia; species Trichilia minutiflora. The sequence goes on from JAVXUL010000009.1 coordinate 10,645,553, forward strand.
ATCTATCAAGATCATGTCAGTGCTATAAGGAAGGGCATTTATAACCCTGTCACATGACATAATATCGTTGTTAATTGAAAGGTGGTTTGCACATGACCTCATGATAAGTTATCGCATCCTAGTACATCATTCTTATTTTTCGATACTCAGTCACTTCAAAAAGGATAAAGAAGATAAGAGAAGTATAAAAGGCATCTTATTTTCTACAAAACGGACTCTTTGACACTTCCTAGTTAATAAAAAAAAGTAACCAAATTCTCTTTCTCTCCACACCCTTTACCTTCAATACTTTCTCATTTCCTTTATTAACTTAGACATTAGAGTTTTTTCATCGAAAAATGCGTGGCGTCATCTAGTTCTTCCTTTGTTTTGGAAGTTTGAGAGAATAGAAGACTTGAATATCATAATTTAACAGTTGGGCGGGTGAAATCAATATAGAAGACACGGATAGGTAGAAGTGTTACGGTTACTTTATGCATCGATAATGTACGTTACGTTAGATTATCCAACTTGATATCTTTTTAACGTTAGATTGTAGTGTATTGGTATAATTCATTTTATGTATACTTTTTTTTAAATGTTGAAATTTATAGGGCAATAATTTTGAAATAATTTTATCCTAAATGGCTTTTCAAAAAATATCTTAAATATAAATGAGATATGATTTAAAAATACCTATCATAATAATAGTCCTCACTCATAAGGGGGGATCTATCACTAAAAATTGAGTTGTACTCACAAATTTCTCTGTAGTCGAACTATTAATTAGTTGAAGTATTTAGCAATTATTAATTTTAAAATTTTTTATCTTAAGACGCTTAAATTTTCCCTCAAAATAATAATTCTATATCACATGGATTGTGATTTGAAAGTTATAACACTTCCATTCTAAACACATGGTGAATAGGATTTACGCCCACATGTTATCAACTCATTACTTTCCAGCGAATGTTAATCTGCAATTCATCTAGCACGGGGATACAGAAATGATAAAATGCTGGAGGCTTGCAAGAAAAATGGAATCCATGTCACTGTAAGAGTGCCAATCATTGAGTATTTGAGTTGCTGTATATATGTTTATTGACATTTTGGTGAACCGGTTGATCCTGTTGAGCTGGATTTTGAATTTCAGGCATATTCACCATTAGGATCACTAGGTAAACAGCTGACATCTCATCCATGATCAGATGGTGGAAAGAGTAGCAAAGAAGATCAACAAGAGTCCTGGCCAAATTCTGGTGAAAGGGGTAATTCAGAGAGAGGCAACTGGCTGATCTTCGGGACCATGAGGACTAATTTGTCTTGATGACTGACCAAATGTTATGTTCTGCTACTTATCATCAATCAATAATCTTGAGGGTAGTTTATAACACGGAATGTGTTATGTACACCTTACTAATTACAACCTGTTATATATATATATATATAAACCACGTAACTGAATGGATTAAAAGAAAGGGTTTACAAATCCCCTGCACAAATTTTTAAGTTTGCTTTTGTATTACCATAACTGATGCATTGCTCATAAAATCGGAAGCCGCCAATAAATCACCAATCACACCCAATTCCTCAATTTCGCTCCAGTCTGCTAGTCCGAACAGTACTGGTGAATTACTATGGTGTCGTCTTCCAACCAAAAAAAGATCAAAATTATAGCCCATGGAATTAAGCACCTGTGCAGTATCTGCTCCTTGTGTTACACGTTGCTCTCTATAGTCGACATTCTTGTTGTCTACGGCAATGATCCTAAAATCATTAATCAAGTTTGAATCATAACTTTTTTCTGATAAATCATTTTCTTTATGAATGAATCGGATAATTGTAAGGAAAACATCATTGCTCTCTGCCATGCGAGCACCGTAGGCCAGAGCTTCACTATCATCGGGTCCTCCGACGTAAACCACGCCCACATGAATCCTCTGTCGTCGGCAGAAAATAGGTTTAAAGTCCATAAAAATCCCACGATCAAACAAGATTCCAATGGAACACGGGGCTGTTTTGAGTACATTTTTCATCATCGTTTTAACGTAATGACAGTTTGATTTCTGGTATGGGAAAATGACTAAAGAGGTAAATCTCTCAAATGCCAATAAGCAAATATCATGGTACATGGAAGCTCGAGGAGCAATGGCTGTGAAGCATTGTACTGTGACAAGGCCTCTACTCTGTTGTTCCAATTGGTGAAAAGCATTGATTATGTGATCAACTGCGGTTCTTTGGGAAGGTATTCTGTCCAACTGATGTTGGGTAATTACAGGCATGGAATGTCCAACATATTCTTCCAAGTTGAGAACAAAGACTTCTACAGAATTTCGGAGGGATACAGAAGTCTGAAGGAAGTTGATAATGGTTGGTACATTATCCGGTTCATAAATACAGGCAAGAATACGAAACTTAGAATTGTGTTCACTTTGATGGATCGTGCGCTTGCAGAAGGTTCCATATCTCCTTGATATGTCGTAGAAAACTCTTATTAATGGTATAGAAACAGCGAACTGCAATACTGCATTCAGGATCAAGATCGCAAGTATCTCATCATTGATAAACTGCACATCATTTAAAGATATTAGTTATTGACTGAGAAGAAGCAAGATTAGTAATTCATTCGGCACTTTTAAAGCAAGCGTTACTCCTATCTATGTTTCCTTTCACATTTCTATTGGTAAGTTAAATGAGAAAAATTCGTCAATCTCTAACGCATTGATTATGCAATTCTATACTGCAATGGTTAAATAGTACCTTGTTCTGGTTTATTGAGCTGAAAAATTGAATGTCATAGATGCCACGACAGTTTAGAAGTATGCTAAGCGTGACAGCATCAGAAAAGGGAATTTTGTAATTGAGTGATATTACTATAATGGCAATATATTTCACCGAAGTAGCAAGCAAGATAGCGAACTCCACGGCCAAGAAAGTATGAAGTCCAATAGTAAGCAAATTTACCCGACTGCAAACGTTAAGTACAAAACAAGGCATGAAAACTGCCTGAACGAAGTACTCAAATTTATTTGCTAGACAAGAACCCATTGGTGGGCTGGCAGGAGTGATGATGCCCAAGATTGTTGTTCCAAGATAAGTATGATTTCCTGTGAATTGTTCAGTAAGAGCAATGCCAATAACCATCATATTGATCGCCAATACATGGCTCTGCTTCAATGATTTTCGTTCTGCGGATTGCCTTTGCATCCAAAGCATTATAGGGCGAAGGACAAAAACAATTACAACAAGAATGAATAGAACGGTTAGAATCTTCAACACAGAGGATTTCACACCGTTGTGCAAGCTCTCATACCCAATACCGCCGACTGTAAAAGCTGACCAACTGAATAAAGTGTTGATCACCGAGGAAGATAGAGCTAGGCGGCCTAGCTCTGTGTTGAGAAGCTTTTGATCAGTCAGCAGGGAGAGAATTGAGTGAAAGGAAATTACCGATTGTAGTGGAGCAACTACTAGAAGGGATTCACAAAATTTTTCATCCACTTTCATGGCCCCATTTGCTAAGAAAATTACAAATGATGCTAGTATCCATGGAATCATGAACGATCCTAAACCTAAAATAATGGCAGGCCTTCCAGATATCTTAATAATTCCAAGGTCCAATCGCACGCTAAGAACAAAAAACATGTAAATGAGGCCGAAAGGTTCAAAGATGTCGAGCACCGAGCTAATCTTTCTTGTGGACTCCTCCCTGGGAAATTCTCTTTTGTATCCTAGAAACGAGGGGCCTAGGATCATTGCAGCCTGTCACACAAACAAATATGAACATTGTTAACGTTTCCAGCTTATCTCTCCTTACTAATATTGAATTGTTTTAAATAAAATGATGGGTATTTTTTGATTCCTAATGTAGGCATTGGAGGTCTTGTAATGATTCGCATAAAAGCCACCAAACAGATAAGAGCTTACTAGCATCTGCGAAACAAATGTAACATGTCCTAAAGGCTTGAGAAGGAACTGAAAAAATTCCGTGACTAAAGTGACTGAAACAATCGGAAAAAGCACAATCATCAAAGGTAAACGTGATCCATATTCTGCAAAAACCGAATGCCTCCAATCCTTCCTTCCATATGATTCGCAAATAACAGTGAAGTTTTTGATTTCCGGTCTTGAACCCATAGTTAATTTGAAAGAAAAACAGAAAGAAATGGTGAAGGAGAGAATTCTGTGGTCGGAAACAATGAAAATATGGTTCTTTGGATAGTAGAGGGAAAATGGAATATGCGGTAGCCAAATGCATTATTTTGAGCAGACGTTTGAGAATTTGACAATGACTTATTTTGTGGCTTTGCATGCATGGATGAGCATGAATTCAGTAGGACCAAATTATCCTCCTAGAAAATCTGAAGCCGATATCAATGCTCTGTGGTTGGATTCCTTGCGCTCTCTATCAAAAGTCACTGTTAAACACATCACACTTCCTCACTTAACCCATCTAGGCGTTAATAAGTGATATTCAAATCAATCATTTAATAACTTAATTGAATTTGAGTATCATTATAAATATTGATTGACAATTGAAACCTCCTTAGAAGTGGTTTAGTGGTAAAGTTAGATATGAAAATTGTTTAAAGTTTATTTTGAGTTCGAACTATCAAGAGCTCTTGTTAAAATGTCAAAAAGATCAGACTATAAATTTTATTTGAATTGCTTCTCTACATGTAACAATTACCAAATATCGATAATTAAAATTTTCATATATAAAAAAAGAGAAAAAAATCTGAATATTATATAATCTTTCAAAGAAGGTAGACCTATTAAATTTATGAAGTACTCCTATTTTACTATAACAAAACAGCATTAAAAATTTTTGATAATCTTTATCACGAAGATTCAGTGTATTGGAATCATCTTTTTATGGATATTACCGATCATTTTGTCCATTTCAGTCTATCATATAAAAATAGCTTTTATATTTAACCAATTAATTAACAAGTTATAAATTATTAACTGAAAATTATTTTCTTTTTATCCCAGCTTAACCTAACACTTGATTAGCATTTTTTTTATCCAAATATAACCTGACCTTTGATTAGCATGTTTTTATTTTTTTTTAGTGGGTAATTTCATCTGTATAGTACACTCTCACACAACTTGCATTTTTTTTTCAATTTCAATTTTCTGTTGTTTATTTCGTCACTGTACTCTATTTGCCGCGTGTCAACCTGCGTTACGTTTTCAGCCACTGAAGGATTTTTGCAGGTGATCATGGAGACACAGACATGATGAGAGAGAGAAGAAGTTAGCAGAAGAATATCATTCAATGGAAAGAATTGGCCCTGCTCCTGACCAGTCCCATACAATACAGAGCTTTGCATTGGCAGTAGAACAAGAGAAGCATATGATTTTCCAATATTGAAGCTGGTAACATGAGTTTCTCCTTTTTCAATATCTCTTTTGGAATTCTGCATTTTTTAAATATCTGAACAGCATAAATTCTCTGTACAAAAAATTGTTCAAAGACCTAAATTGGATGTCATTGTTCATGCTACAATTCTGTGGAAGATCTAGCTAACGGACGGATCATCAGGACTCTGTCCTCGTGATCACCTCAAAAGTTGGCTGCTATTGCATCTTTGACTTTGCTATCATTGGTTCTACATATATACTAAACCTTCTGACTCAATATCACGTCTTCTACCAATCAATATCACCTCATAGCCAATGGTATTAAGCACTCGTTCTGTCTCGGCACCTTCTACAACAGTCCTTGTTATATATACTCAACATTCTGGTTGTTAATATTATTCATCCTGAAACATTAATCATGCTTAGAGCACAACTTTCTTCTATCAAATCACTTGGAGAATGGTTCTCAGCTATCAATCTGACTATTGTAAGCATAATGTTATGGTTTTCTATCATGTGCGCCGCATAAGATACAGCCTCATGATCATCTGCCCCCCTATAAAAAATACACATACACTTACCATGAATTGACAGGAAAAAATTGGTTTAGGGTTCATAAATATTCCGCGATCAAACAAGAGTCCTAATGAGCATGGGGCCATTCCGAGTACATTTCTCATCACAGTCCAGGTGCTAGATACCTAAAAATAGAGTCAGCGGTACTTGTGAGGTCTGATGAAAGCTCAGTTGATTGGTCTGGTCTCATTAGGTCCGTATTTTCGCTGAATTTGTCTTACGAATCAGCCATAGCCTGGCTAGACGATTCTCTAGATATATCCTGCGAGTCTTAATCCTGATATGACTTCATCAAAACTCAAGGTCAGTTATTACATAAAAGCAAAATAAAACCTGACCTGCGTTCAAATATTTCACGAAATTCACAAATCTAAGCAAAGGACAGACTTAACATGGAATAACATCAGGTCTGTCTTAAGGATACATGCTCAAGTCATGTTGTGGTTGCTATCACAAAAAAACTCTTAACAAAAGGCTGTAAACAATCCATATTCATCATCTATATTTTTATGCAGCATATAAAGATTCAGATATGCAAAAGGCATTTAACCAAACATCTGGCGGACCAAAAAACTTCTTCAAATGCTGTTCTTAGTATCATTTTCTCACAAATTGCCCAAACAAACTCTCTAGTATATTCATCATAAAACATTCGGATAATCATAATCAAAATAAAAATAAAAATGAGGATACAATTTTCGTTTTCAATTATAGAAATCATCCACCAATATGTAAGAACAGAACAGCGAAGCAAATGGAATCCATAAACACTTAAAATCTACAAAATCAGAAAATATAGATCATCTACTAACTTGAAAATATAGACCGCAGAGAGGGTGATTTTCAAATAAAGAGAAAATGCATAGCTCTTTTCCAAGAATCGGAAGCCGACAACAGTAAGAATCTAACACCTAAAATTCGAACAAAGCAAGCAAAATGTACAAAATTATCAAAATTATCAAAACAGAAAAAAAATAAATTGCAAGGCAGACGGATCGATCGAAAACAGAAAAAAAATATATCAAGCCGAGTTACGAAATAATACCGATTGAGAGTGAGAGGCAGACAGAATCAATCGTCTGAAATCAACCAAAATCGACTGCAGGCTACTGGTGCGAGAGACTGAGAGACCGATTGACGACGGTGTGATGCTCGAACGGAGGCAATCAGACGGAGGTACAACTCTCGGTCGTAGGAAATCGACAGAACGTGAGCGTGATAGAGAGAGATCGAGAGAGGTAGCGAAGATATAGGGTTCAGAGTTTGGAGTCACGGCCGGATCTGGGTGTGGTTTCGATTTGGAGGAATAAATTAGGGATTGCAGTAGAGAAAAGAGAACTCAGGGAGAATGGGAGAAGTGTTCTGCTTCTGCCTTCGTGAGTCGTGAGTCGTGAGTGACGATTTGAGGGATTAAAGTTGAGAACGGACGACGACGTTTTTAATTTTTTAATTATTATAATATAAAAACGTTAAAACGCGTTTTTAACGATTTTAACGTTAAAAACGACGATTTTAACGATTTTTTCCCAATTCCGTTTTCATTAAAATCAGACTCGTTTCTTTAGTTAAAATCGCGTTTTTAACCGATTTTACGAGTCAAAAACGCGATTTTAATAACATTGCTCGTTACAATATTGTGAGTATATATAATTACTGTACTAAATATGGAATGCAAAAGTTTAGGAGAGCAAATTTCTCAATTAGAAAAGTAAATCTCTAATCTAGAAAATATATTTACAATCAATCTATATATGGACGGACACCAACTTAAAAATAAAGTTAAAAACTATAACAAACCCTCTAGACAACCGTCTTCTGCTTCTATGAGCAGTACTAGTAGCAATTTAGCTGGTAATGTTATTATTACGAGTGTATTTAGGGTAGTTTTTTAAGGATTTAAAAGTTGATTTTTATTTATTTTTTAAAAAAATTTAATTAAAATATTTTTCTGAAACTATTTGATATATTAATTGAAATAAATTTTTTTATTAAAATTATAATAAAAGATATTTGGTTTACTTAAATTAAAATATTTTTAAAAAATTAAAGATATTTTTAAAATAAAATAAATATTATCTGTATATTTAAAAATAAAAAGAGAAAAAAACTTTTTTAATTTTTTAAAAAATTATTTTTTATATTTTAAATATATTTTTTTTATGTATTTAATATAATTTTTAATAAAAAAATAATTGAGACATACTTTAAAAAAAAAACTCGTATCAAATGATCACCGACCAAGAAAAGGTAGTTGAATAGGTATTCTTTATCATTGAAAGATCAGAAGAAAAGAAAAGGTATGATACTTTATTGAGAAGGTAATTATTTATTTCCGACAATTACACATCCAATGAACAATGAACAGGTGTGCTATCTGCTTTCGTAGTACATTTTACTTCCATTAATTTGTCATGTTTTCTTGATAATTTTCTAGGAATATTTTGGTTCTTCTTGCCATCTGTTTGTTGAAGTTATTATTTTTATTTTTTTTTTAAAATTATTCCTTTTAGAAAATATTAATTCGCATCTAATTTGTTTGTTTAACAATGGATGGCGGGGCCAGAGTTGAGATTTAACACATGATGACTTTTACTACATAGAGTAAGAGCAAAGACACGCAGGTGGTGGTTGAAGTTTAGATAGCAAGAAAAATGTATTCTTGAAAAAGAAAAATTGATTCGAGCAAATTATTTTTAAAAAATAAAAGATTTGGATAATTTATTTTCTATAATTATTTTTAAAGAGATATATAAATATTTTTATAATTATCTCATGTTAAAATATTTACAACAAATACTTATTTATAATTTAGTAACATAATATATATTTGTTATAATTTTTAAAAATATCACTTTAGATATAATTTTTGTAATTATTTTTATAATTTAAAAAATAATTAATTTTTAATATTCTTTTTTGTCTAAAATTATTATAATATCTTTATTATTTAAAAAATTTAATATTTAATATTTAATATAATAATACTTTAATCTTCTAATTTCAAAATTTTAATATTTTAAACTAACTATGTATTAAAAATTAGATAATTTATATTAACTTATAACAATAAAAAATTAAATAATTAATAATTTAAATACTTATATTTTAAATTTTAAATTAAAATAAAATAATTAATAAGTAAATATTTATTTAATAAACACTCGTCAATACACTTGTATTATATATTTTTAGTTAATAATTAACGACTAAATTATAGAATGCTGAATTATATTATTAGGTTTCCTTTTTCGTTCAGTTGTATTGAATTGGTATTTCAGCATTGTCGTGGAGCTCAGAGATTGCAGGGAAAAACTAAGCTAGTTGAGAAAAGAAGCTTGAAGAGACTAGGAAAAAAATTGACGGGTAATTTCTTCTTCTTCTTTTCTTCTGGTTCTGCTTCTCCTCCTCCTCCTTTTTCTTCTTCTTCTTTTACTTTTTTTTTTTTTTCTCTGACGGGGATCAAGTCACACGTAATGCTACTTGGGAGAAGAGATAATGATTTTATAGTACTAGGATGATAGTTCTCAAGAATCATAGGATTATTTATCTCAAAATTTGAATTAGTGTGTATTTATTAAATAATAAATTTTTATAATTCTTAAAATTATTTATTAAAATTTTTTATTATCTAATAATTCATGTTATTTATTTGAAATATATTTTAGAATAAGAATTTTGAGATAAATAATAGTACTGATAATTATATTTTTGCAATAATAAAGAATTTGATGTAAATAAAAAAATAAATTATATGAAAATAATATAATTATACCATATCAATTACTAAAATATTTTACACATAAATGTGTTTATAAAACTTATATTTTTAATATTCTTTCTAATAAATATTTAATAATTTTGATCCACAATTGCATCATTTTATCAAATAATATTGAAGAAAATTTTAAGAAAATAATAAACTTTACTAAATAATTTTTTTAACACAATTAATTTCCAACTTAAAAATTATCTTTTCTTAATATGTAAAAGTCATTTAATTTTTTCCCTTTTTTTAGAAGAATATCAATATTTGACAATTAAGGATGAACATCTACTATTGAATTAGATTAAGTCAAAATTTTAATTCAATCGGCATATTACGGTTGTGTTTAAGATAATTTAATCCAATGCACAAATATATCACAATCTAATTCAATCCAAATTGCTTGAAGTCGAATGGATAACATTGACTTTGTGAATTGAATTTTTGGTCTAAATTTAAAATTTAATTTAAAATTTAAATTCAAATATACGAATGATTTAGATTGAATTAGATTTAAACCCCAATTTATATTGAAAAATACTAAATAATACTGTTATATAGTTTAAAATTTAAAATAAATAATATAAATGAGTAATATATTAAATAAACAAATCTGTTTTGAGACGAAATAAAATAATAAAATAAATAATATCACAATTTTTAAATACTATTGAAAAAATATTTTAAAAAAGAACGTAAAAAAATAAGTTAAAATGAAAATTTTCTTTTAAAAAATATAATCTAAAGACGTAAAAAAATAATTTATTATCAAAATAAATTAATCAATTTATAATATATTTAATATTTTTTATGTTAAAATAATTATATTAATTTTTATTATTAAACATATTTTATCGTAGTCCTTACCTAACTATTTCCTATTATTTTTTTATAGATATCAACAAAAAAAAATCAATTAAAAATAAGATAAAAAACATAACTAACATGAAAAAAATATTTTTTTATTCATATAAAAATAATTCATAATATTAAAATCGATTATACTTTAAGTGGATTGATGGATTAATGAATTTAATTTAATTCAATTTATAATCAAATCTGCAAAAGATTATAAAATTTTGATTCACAATTTTTTAAATTAATCTAAACTACATAAATTAACAAATTAGATTTATTTATATTAGATGGATTAAAATCTACTCACCTCTATCAACAACCTACAATTTCTCTCCCTTAAATAAAAAAAAAACACCAATCCCGAAAACCATAATAAAAATATTACTATTAATAAATATTAATACAAAATTATATAAATTTTATAAAAATTAATTCCCAAACGCTTATTTAAAGTTGCCTTTGAACCACACGAAAGTCACACCAATCCCAAAAGGACCGTAGTCAAACAAATTTCATAGACGTTAACCATGATGTAAAGGAAGGGTAGAGTTACAGTACAAGCGTTTACACTGTACAGATGCTACACATTATACAATCCAACGGTCCCATAATTTTTGAACGAGCCATTCATTTACTGCCTCTGTAATAAGAAAACAATTGGTCGTTTCACCATTGGTGTAAAAAAACCACCAAATGTTCTCCATTGAAGCAATTAAAATATCTTCTATGATACTAACTTCTGCCACGTACCCACACAATTTCACAAACATTTTCTTTTTTAATTCCCCTTATTTTTCATCTTCGTGTGCCATCTTAACATTAGATTGGGTCCTAAATTGAAATCTTTTCAGAAGAGGATAAAGAAACAATTAGCATGAAGAAATTCTAAGCAGTTGCATTGCTTCCACAAGTGAAATGACATAGTGAACACTAAGGCAATGTGATGAACAATCGGCAAGATGATATTTACACATATGTTCATCAAAAATCTCATGATATAGTTTGCAAATGAAATGATTCTGGTTCACCTTATCCTTGTTGCAAAATTTGGATACAGAGAATATTGGCAAGACCTCCATGATCCATCATGCGCATCAAAGCCTAGAAATAGAAACTAAAGCTAAGAAAACAGAAACATGAATATCCATTGTTCTTTCTCAGTCTTCACTCTTGCATTGGAAGATACACCTAGATTCTCTTCAAAAAAGGCATATGAAGCAAAGAAGTTTAGGTACAATGGAAACGACTTGGATTAATACTAAAGTAGCGTAGAGTAATTAATTAACATACAGAAACTTGTTAAGATGTTGGTTCATCGACTGCTCTTATGTATTCTGGTTTCAGCTCATATGATCCTTGATTAGTTCCCTTGTTGTTGTAGACACAGAGGTCCTTTAGTATATCTTTCAGAAATTGCTGCAGAGACACAAAAGGTCAGAACAAAATCCAGGAAAAATTTGAATGCAATAAAATTAAGAGCATTACAAGACAAGCAAAAATGCAGTTCTATATCGTAAGCTGTTCACTAATATTTTCTTATCTTAAAATTTGAAAGTACTTTAAATCACAAGTGTGTTGTTTTGAGTCAAACCGTATAGGGTTGCAGATTCTTCATTGATTTTGATCTTTGATGTTGACTTTCACACACAAGGTAAATGTACACAGACCCAATGGAATCATACCATGAATAAAAAAATACAAACGCAAGCCACATTTTGCTGGATTGGTATCCTTTCTCCTGGTATAGGGAAGATTTTTCCAATTGAAAAAGGAAGAGCTATACTTATAACACTAAAAGTGAGCATCTAAAAGTTACGAGAAACCAAATAAAATGCATACTTCAGGTTGATCAGTCTCTTGGATCAGTTGTCTCAAAGTCCAATTTGACTGCCTTTCAAAGAGCTTAAACATAATCTCTTCCATCTCACCACGGTCCCTTCTTGTTCTTTTCACTTCTGATCCCTTAGTTGCCAGTTTCTTCTTTTCCTATTGAAAAAACAGCAGCTCTCCTTATACGCAATGGTACATAGTCAACGTTATAGAATTATTCCAACTTGGATGCCCATATAAAAATCAAATCAAAGTGCCCTAAAACAAATCAAAGAGAAAACACTATTCCACCAAACGTAAAAGAAGTTAGCTTGAAGTACATTATTTCCAATAGGAATCATCATCCCTGGCATAGGCCTCATATGACTTCCATTGTCATTGTCGATGACCTGGAAATAGAATCAGAAGCCGTCGTAAGGAGGGAAACATGACTAAATTACTTATAAACAACCATGAGCACAATTACAATAAGCAATTCAGAATACCTGTATCTGTCTACTTTTGGTCATATATTTGCTTGTCCGTTCACGGCAGAGTTTTGCATAGTTACCGATGTTATCTGGATCCAGCCTCATGTCAAATTTGTTCAATATTTTTCCCTCCACAGAGATCTTTCCTGCAAGACAAAATGATTTCACATACTTTAGTGCTGCTTCTCAAGTTAAACTTCTAATATCTTCAAAGAGCAAGTCAAAAACAGAAAAAATCAATCAAACAACAGTTTGTGACCCTTTCCACATAAATCAAGCTCACAGCATTTGCAATTGCAATAAGGTGGACTATCAATTATTAGATTTTAACTGGAGAGTTAAACTTCTAATATGTTCAAAGAACAAGCCAAAAACAGAAAAAATCAATCAAGCAACAGTTTGTGACCCTTTCCACATAAATCAAGCTCACAGCATTTGCAATTGCAATAAGGTGGACTTTCAATTATTAGATTTCAACTGGACCCATAAACTTAAGTATGAGCTTAAACATAATCTCTTCCACAACTGTTGGTTTTCTATTTGTATTTAAGTTTTTATAAATACCAGTGTTCTGTAGAGAATTTTAGTCTTAAAAATCTTTCTCTTAGAAAGATATTGAAAGTTTGGAAGTCTTTGCCCTCAATTGAAGTGCACCAAGATGTTTTGTAAACCAAATTTTGGAGGTCTTTGCCCTGAGGTGATGCAAACCAAGATGATATGTAAACCACACTTCAAGGGCAATATTTGCAACTTCCCCGTAAAGTATACGGGAAAGACCAGAGTGGAATTAGCAATGTTAAATGAAATCAAAGTAATAAACTGATAAACCATTTAAAAGCATGAAGATCATGACATATAATTTATTAGAAAAGAATAGAACCATGGGAAGAATGCTTACCATGAGTTGACTCGGAAAACACAGACATTGGAATAAGTTCTTTAGACATGTCCATAGAATAACGCTTGGGTGCATTTCCAGATTCAGGGCTGATCAATTCCATAGTGAACTGAGCATCGTTTAAACAACTTATAGGGGTAAATATAAGATACATAAAAAGTGTAAGTAAAATAAAATATATACTTGTAGATAAATTTGACATATTAACAGATAATGTAGAAGAGTTTCCCACGTTCCACCTCCCCCATAAATTTGACAAAGATAAGCCAGTGTTATTAGCACGAGAATTGAAAAAAATATTCTGATGAATTTTAATATGACTAATAAAATTCCAAACGGTGAAGCAAACATGTTTCTGTTTATAATTTTAAATTAGACCATACAAGTGTAGAACAATTTGTCTCCAAGGCATGAAAGAAACAACAGGTTTCGATACACTGAACAATTTATCTCCAAGACATTGCCGTCTACTAACTGATACATAGTCTGCTTATTAGTTACTAATGAGTACCATTTAAATTCACTGACGAAATTTCAGAACAAAGAACAGTAGTTTTGTCCCTTCCGTTAAATTCTCCGACCATCCAGGGAAAACAAAATGTTATAACTTCAGCTATTAAGAGCTCATTCTTGGTGTAGGAGTTAATCTAAAGAGGTTATTATCAATCGATTTTCTTACACCTTCATTCCTTAGCTTATTTGTAGTCTATTTTTGGAGTAAGTTTTGTTGGATACACAAAAACTTTTGGTGATTCTCAGTAAGTTTCTTAACTCTTTATCCCATAGTTTTCAAGTCAAAATTTCATCTTGGCAATGTATCAGATTAAGTTGAAATATAAAAGGTTTCGATACACACTTCTGCAAATTAAACACCACTCAATCCCCAGTACTAACTTTTTACATAGAGATGAACCATAAATTCAACAATTAAAAAAAAGTAAAACTCTTCCTGTCGTAGACATGTATGTTCCCTAAGGTCGCAAAGAGAAATAAAAAAAGCAATTTTTCCAAGAAGTCTCATGTCATCAACAAGAGACACAAGAACGAACAACACTATTTATTCTTGAACCCGAACACGAAAGTAAAAGTAAACCTAAATCCAGCAAAATCTACAAAATAACATAATGTCAACCATCCATCAAGGAAAATGTACATGTTTCAAAACTAGAAGTACCCCAATAAACCAAGAATCCACAACACCCAGAATTTTCAAAAATGCATTCAAACCAAAAATAAATAGATACTGTAGTAATTAAAAAAATCAAAATTTAAACAAAAACAACCAATTCGTGGCACATAAACAACAAGAAATCCTCGCAAACAAACAGAATGACAGGTAAAATCAATTTCATTTTCCCACCCTAAACAACGAAATCAAAAGTTACGCGCACATGAGGTTTGCACTTACTGTTGGAGATGAAGAATCGTCGTTTGACTGAAAGGGGTCGACAGAGACGATGACCTTCGCGACAGGGCGAGAGGAATCATCATTAGAAGTCTGAAAAGAGCGAGAAACTAATGCAGGACATTTCATTAGCCACATTGCTTTGTCTGCTTTGCTCGTATCAACAAACCCAATGCCATTGTTATGACTGTTGTTGTCATTGCTTTCGTTCATGGCGAAAATGGTTTTGGTTGTAGGGAGATAGAGAGAGAAAATGGAAAAAATGGTAAAAACGGTTTGGGGGAAGAGATTTTCCTTCTTTTTTTTTCCCCCAAGGTTTGGAATTCTGTTTTACTGTAACAAACTAACAGGTTGAGGCGTGGCTCCTGATGGTATTTTTTATTATATAAATAAATAAGATGGCCACAACGTAAGACTCCTGAATCCTGATCTACACCACGCGGATTCAATTTATTTTCATTTATGTTTTTTGATTTTAATTATGCTTTAAAATTCTTTGTTCCTGTTTATTTTTCATCTAAACATTTAATATAATTTAATTTTAAATTATTAAAATTAATCAAAAATTTAACAGAAGAGTACTGACCCATGAGACTTTAAATTTTATTTATTTATTTGTTCTTCCAAAAAACTTAGCTTAAGGTTAATCAACACTATCATAAATAAAACCAATAAATTTTACAATTTTCAATTATTTGTCATGAACAAAGGGATTGTTAATAAGGCAGAAACCACTATCTTCAAATCATTTCTTTAAACTGCCATATTTAATCATCATTACAGAAGTTGCAAAATTACCATAACTTTTGGTCTCAAGGATATGAAAATGTGCGCTTTAAACTGGCTTAAAATTTGGCGGATGAAATCTGATGGAAACGATTACAATATGGGTTGCTTGTATGTTGGCAGGCATTAAATAAGAGAAATAAGAAATTGATAAGAGTTTAACAATTGGAATAGAAAGAATGACATGAATCTCACAGAGTAAGCAGCTGTCCACTAGATGATATACCAGAAGCTATTTTTCAGAGAAGCTAATGCTCAAGATGAAAGCACTTCCCATGTCATTAACTCTCAGAATAAGATATAGTCATCTAACATCAGCTTCCTTTAAGTTTTTTTCAGAAGCATTTTGATGATAACTTGATCCTTTTTCACATGCTAAAATCTTCATACACTTATCCAGGAGAATCGAAAGCAGTAAAACTTAAATGCCCAATAATGGAATGACGGCCGAAGAAAGCATTTCATTCATATAAATAACAAATCTCCTGTAAATCCTCTCATCCGATAAGCCGCAGGTGGGAATGAAATATGATGTATAATTCAACGTGCTAGATACAAATTTCCATGTAAGATTTGTGCTTGATTATATACGTGTTAGTACTTATACTGGAGCTGAGTCGGAGCTGTTGCTTCCAACTGAATTTTGTTTCCTTTCTGCCTGAAGCGATCGGCACAATGATTCAAGTTTTTCCTTCTGATTCTTGAATTTCTCCAATTGTTTCTTCAAACGTTCACGCTGCATGTTAAAAGGAAGAATCTAAGGGCTATATTTATTTGATAATAAAAAACATAATTACTGAAAGGCATGAAATTGGTTGAGAAGATAGCCCAAGATTGTCGTGTGTAATGAACAGAGACCAACTATATAGCAGCAAACAATGTAATACAAGTTGGCCATCCTATAATTTTCGAGAATGGCTAAAACAAAGCAATGAGAAAATCAATAGTTGTCCATTTGTACAAGGAATTGGCTACCAATACATAGAGTGCAGCCACCTGACTCACCCCCTACGCATGAAGGCTATACATTGAGTTGACATATCCGGCCAAAATTCAGTAATGTGATAGTCACAGATGCGTTCTCTGACCATTCACGTACCAATTCAATAAAATTGGAGCACATGAGATCCATTCTAAGGAAAGTAATATGCATATGTATTCTAAACCGGAAAAGAAAATATTCAAAGGGATAAAGTAAAAATGACGAAATCATGAACATGAAAGCCAACTAACCTCCTCAACCAGTTCTATAAGAGTAATGTCTGATTTCTCAGATTTAGTCTTCAAGAACACGTTTTCCTTTTTGAGTTCCTTGATTGATTTTGCCATCTGGTTTATATACATAACAACAAAATGGTCTGAGTAGTGGAAAATAAGCCTTATCCAAAAATTTGTAAACTTGACAAAAAATCTACCTTCTCAATCTCTTGCCTAAATGTTTCAAAGACCTCATTGCTCTTTAACAACGCTTCCTGTAAAGTCAAATACCATCTTACTTTTGGTAATTATAACAAGATAACTCATATTTATTTATTTATTTGAGAGAGGATAATTCATATTTGCTGCCACTATTATGCATCTGTTAATCCACACCAATTATAACCTTCACTAAATGAGCAAGCACAAAAGCATTTGCTTATGCATTAACAACTGATAAGCTATTGATTCTGGAAACCATGTTCCCAATACTAAGGACATAATGACCGACTCTTCCATTATGTAAGGACCAAAACCTAGTAACAGGTTAAGAGTCGGATTCAACAGCCTGAAGGAAATTAAATGTAATCAAATATCCAGCATCAATTCATACCTCCTTTTTAGACCTTACAGCTTTTATTAAAAGAAAAAAAAGAGATTTAAGAATGCTAGATGTTTTGAACCAAATAGAATATGTCTACTTGAAAGTTTCCACATGCTTACTACACGGCAGTACATGACATAAAGTAGGATAAACCTGGAATTGCTGGAATTTTTCTCCATCAGCTGTCAGCTGAAGACGCAAATTTTTTTCATTAGCTAGCAACTGTGACATCTGTTCAGCATATAATTTCATTTGGGACTGTTCCTGAACTAATTTCTCCTCATGTTGCTTAATTTTCAATTCGGCAAGCTGAAGTTCCAGTGTTTTTTGCTTTAACTGTTCATTTAATTCCAACAACAATATAATATCAATTCATGGTCATTACCGAGCACAAAGTCAGAAAAACCTCCTATAAATGAGTAAAGGGTAAACTAAACCTGCTGTGCATATTGTTGTTCAGTAAGGGCATACTCATCAGCTAGCTGCTTCAGATTAGTTCTTAACCTAGACATAAAAGCCAACAGTGTTAATCTTAAAGGCGTGCGTTAAATTCAAACACAGTTCCACTTGAATTACACATACATGTAATGGAATAATAGATACCTGTTAGATGTAATACATTGGCAACATAAATTCAGGAAATCAAATAATATCTACAATTTCTGGATTTGTTTGTTCTTACATCTCGTTCTCCTTTAGCTGAGAAAGGCACTCATCCTTTTGCTCTTCTAGCTTAACGCTAACATCCTATTAATCAAAAGAAACAAATGTTACACACAGACACACAAAATAAATGTGTAAATAAAAATGAAAAACAAGTCAAAACTAGCATAAGCTCCAAAAGCAGCGGAACAAGGATAAGATCATTGGAAAATAAATTTGGCTTTTGATTGAAGAAAGAAAAAATCCAATGTAATAAACTTGGTATTGCATTGTAAATTTATTGTTCTATAGCCATCCACGGTTAGAACAAGATACATTATTGTTTAACTTAAAGTCAATAGTAAGATGTCTTAAAATACATCTCATCATTAAAACTATAATAATTGACAAAAAATGGAGGATGTTCCTGTGGAAATGTTAACGTGCACCAAATTCCAGTTCAGCATGCATATGAATGCTTCAGCTCAATATTTAAATTTTAGTTCAAACAGGTCAGCAAAAATAATGAATTTAAGCATTTTCTGCTAGCCACTTGATAAGAAACATCAATCAAACCTTAATTGCATCCTGGAACTTGGTTGATAAATCTAATCTCAAGTTTTGCCCCTCTGTTGATACCCGTTTGCACTCATCCTGTACATTATGAGCACGTAGAATTATGAGAATAGCCAATAGAATGATTATTGGGTTACTATATCCCATACCATATTAGTTAGAGACACAAAGGGTAGCAGAGAAGAAATCACAGAGAAAATGGTTTGTGCATAAGAAGTTAGCATAATATGAAGAGAAAAGACCAAAAGTATGCCTCAACTTCATTAACCAAAGAAGAATACTGTTTCCTCATCCAAAAGGATCAACATGAAAATAGACTGAGTAACAGACCAAGCCACAAAGCTGGGTAAACAAAAGACTTTCTGTCTTTTAGAATAAGAACCAGGAAATTGTATAATTAAGAGAAACATTCAAGAAACAAACCATGCCTGATTGGTCTGCTAACCGCAAGCATAGAAAATTGTATTATTAAGCAGTGATCCATCTGGGATAAAAAAGCCAAAAATAAAATCCACCACAGGCTAGAAATATACCATCAGCATTTTGTTCTGACGCTGTAACTCTCTGCACAGTGACTCTAATTTCTCTCTGACAGCAATAGCTACAAAAAAGAAACAAAAGAGGAAAAGAAGATTCCATTTCAATGTTAATAAAACTGTATTAGGATAGATGTCAACCAAAAATGCATGCCCCTCCAGAAAGTATTGTTCAACAAGTACCCTGCACAATTGTCTTTATATTGTGATCAGCTAGTATTACAGTCTATGCAGTTCCTAAAAAAGTTGGTGAAAATAAATATTTTAGGGAGGGGATTGTTTAACTGAAACTCTCTTACTTGAGCTAGGATAAAAATTTTCATCCAACTTCTTTTATAAATTGAGAAACCTGAATTATGATCAAACAATATGGGGAATCAATGAAAAATTTTTCATTCGATATTCATTGCCATCTAATGGTTGAGATATAAATAAAAAAAAGGAGTAATATTTAATGTTGCCAACTCATTAACCCTCTCTCCCGTTAAAGAGAGGGCTAACAAGAAAATGCAAGTGATCCCAACCTATATTTTATATTAGATACAGAGAAAAGATTTCCAACATTTAAGAAGATTGTACCTTTGATTTCCAAGGATAGATTCTTCAAAATAAACAATACATCAATATATTTTGCTGGATATTTTTCTAACTCCTCTTCCCAGCAACAGATTTACACTATCTTTAAAAAAATTTGTTGTTTTCTTGTTTTGAACAAACAATAAAAAGCTAACTTCTATACCTAGGTAAAAACCCTCAAAGGAGCACAAATATTCCTTTGACAAACATACACCAGCTACATCTATGCCCAGACCTCTTAACCAGAAAACTAATAATCTGCATTTACTCACAGTCAGAATAGTTGACAGATTAAAGCAAATTTTAACTTACCAGCATCTCTTTCAGAAAGAACCTGCTGGTACTTCACAGTGAATTCTAGAAACTCCTTTTCAGATTTAAATGTGCGCTTTGCATTCTTCCGTTTGACTTCCGAATTTTCCTGAGGCAATGAAACAGTGAGCTCATGAAGCATAGTGAACTATCTTTTAACACTAGAAACAATCAGCCAATATGTGTGCCAAAAGTGACCCAAAATCACATGTTCTTAAGCACACCTTAGAACCAGGACTGCAAATCAGGCAATGACACAGCAAATATGTCTAGAACTTATTTACTCCATTCCTCTTAAGGTTTTTATTCAAACTAAATGAGATTGGCTGCATAATCATTTTGCACCATGCTGCTATATTTAGAGCTGTAGCCTCTAGTTCTGGACAAGGATGTCCCTTAAAAATATCCCAAACTAGAGAGAGAACCGTCCCTTGTGTACATTTTTCATATTTAATTGTATACATCGCTGTAGTTGTCAAGAAGCGAACATTATTTTAAATTACATTGTATCTTAAGGTATCAGTACCAGGTATGATAAGCATTACACATTGCAGCTAGTGATAGAAAAAAAATTTAATGCATATCTAAGGGCACTAACTGCCAGCAGTTCCCATCAAACATTAGAAGTAAATCATTTGAAAATATTATGAATAGCATGAATTAAGAACCATTCTTCAGCAAAAAATTAAAATCATTACTCTGGTTCCTACCAATTTTTTGGGTCAATCCTACCGGTTCATCTGAAGCTATTAATCAGTACTAAGTTCAAACAAAAACCCAGTTTAACTGAGTAATTTATCAATAAGAGGAAAGTAAGTTCAAGCATCTACAATACTCAAGTTGAAGTTGAAGAACACAAGAGATTCAAATGCAAAAATTTTAATAAATTAAACCAGAAGAAATGTAACTCTCTCAATTATCATAGTACTCCATAGAAAAATAAATTCCAAGTAGATATGTATTACTCTTTTTAAAAAAAGAAAAAAAAAAAGCAGATATGTATTACTAACTGGTTTTCTGTTTTTCAAAGGATCATCACTTTCTGATGCGGATAACTCCTTGTTATCAGTCCTCTGTGCTTCAGACGCTCCTTCAATGGCTGCAAAAAACATGAAAAGGGTGCAAAAAATGTCAGAAACTCATGCAAATAGGACTCAATTAGTAATAGAATCACAATTTTATAATGTGAATTTTTTTTCCAAGAAAAGAAAGCATACAGACACATTCATAGAGATGCATGGGTGTTAGTATACAAATTTCTGATAGCATAGCCTAACTGAGTTCGAATCATCTTTAATATTTGCCAAGAAGTTGGTGCTTTCAGAAATCCAACTGACTTCAACTCAACTCCCCTTGTCATTCTATCACAAAAAACAACTATTTGACAGAGCCACCACCATATCAAGTTTTTTGGATTTATCTAGTCCATCAGTGTTTTCAGCGTTAATTAACAATTTTTATCCTGTCTAACGGTGCAACTTGAAACACATATTCATTCATTCTCGAATTTGCTAAAACACAATCGAAATCCTGTTTCCATCAATTTTAGGCTTGTTCTCCACTCTGTTCTTTGCTCCATCGTGTAACTCCAACTGACAATTAACTGATTTTAGAAAAATAATCCCATTGCCAAAAGAAGAAGTCAATTTTATAACGCAGACTTCAACCCAGGCCTGCTTAAGTATAAAATCTCACACCCATCCCTGCCAAATAGAGAATGGCACATCCATTTTCATTTCATGCCTTTTTCCGTCCAGAGTTAGACAATTTCTATCCATGGCCTGCTTCCTCAACCCATACAGTTAGGAAAAAGCAACAAATTATCTTCTTGTAAGGAAAATTTTTATTATACTGTTTTGAAAGTTAAATCAAGATAAATAGATAAACTATACTGGTACTCTGTTTAGACCGACTATTAAGGCCAAATTTCCGCTTCCTCCATCCTTCTCTATGTGATTCCTATACACATTCTTTAAGCAAATTACCATCACAGGATTCATAAGCTACCCTCTAATATCCTTTCCCCAGTCAGACATTCTCCAGATAAGAAGCTAAATAGCAGCCAGAATAAAAGGAAGCTTTATTCAGTAAGCTTCTATGCAATACATATATATTTTATAGGAAGCTTCTATGCAGTATATTAAAAGGAAAGGGGAAAAGTTCATCCAAGTTAAATGTAGTTACATCTCTCTGCATTTTGACATTCCCCTTGAACTTGGCCTTTCTCCTTGTCACATCCAGATACCTCCTCGGAAACAGGAGTAGCTGAAGTAGGCATCACCACCGTAACTTCTGTGTGCTCCACAGAACCCTTATCGGGCATTTTTATCAATTCCACTGAAGCATCAAAATTATCCATTTCAGATAATGGAACAGGAAAACTTCTCAGTTTCTGAGTCTTCTCTATCCTACCCTTGCTTGTTTGAAAATCCTTCGACGTGAACTCATGTGTTGATTTGCTAGAATCATCTAGTTCTGGAAAGTCCTCCTTGTAATCACCAAGCGACTTTTCTTGCTCAAAAGTTGCTGTTAGAGGAGCCAGATCTTCCGTGGAGCTATCAACAAATCCATCAGGTAATGAGTTAGCTTCAGGAAGCTGATTTGCAGCTGCGCTTTCCATTATACCTACATCAATACCATACACAAACAGAATCATGTAAATAACTGTTGCCAAATTCTCAAGCTAATACAATTACAACTAAGATCATGTTTTGTTAAAGTTTCGTAAAAAGTTTCCAGCAGGCATTTCCTTTTCCACAACTGCAACATTTTTGGAAACTCCGAAGTTGCCTTTTTTTGAATCCAAATGCCAAAATCCTGTTTAAGAAAAATAAAATAACATTCCCAAAACTATGCCATTAATAAATTCCAATAATCTTCCCCTTCTTTTCACTGCACAAGCTGGACATTAGCATTAGCAAGCTTCCCTTTTTCGTTTTATTATTTTCGTTTCCCATCTTCTTTAAAAAAAATCACAAAACAAGCAAATAATCAACACTTTCCTGCCTTCACAATCATCTGTTTTATTACAAATAAGAAGCATTTCATTGAGATAAGAACTAGATACCGCAAAAAAAATTCTAATTTTTAGGTTCAAAAATTTGCAAACATTTTGTAAATTCCCGAGTCCCTAAATTACATGAAAAACAAAAACAAAGCATTCCTCTCAAAATACGAGTTTATACAACAAAAGCGAAAACTGCAACTGGGTTTTCCAGTTTCCGTCATTTCACCGATGAACCCTCAAATTCTACTGTGTCATTTGGATTCCACATGAAAGGTACAAATTCATACGTATATAAGTAAAATATAATCAAAAGTTTGAAGGCGATCTACAAAGCAGATGGTAGGAAGAAAGTTGAAAATCAAAGAGTAAGAGTACCAGGGTAGTTACGAGTGAGAGAAAGAGTCAGAAAAGACACCGTCGTTGATAATGATATGATGTTTACACTGAAACACAAGTAAACAAAGCTAAGCTGATCTCATTCGTCCTGTCTGATGTGAAACCTCTTCCTTTCAAGATTGTCGGTTGCTATAAGAAAATTGAAAAAAAAAAGTGACGAAAAATGCAATTAATAATTTTTTTTTGATTTTTTTAATTAACTTAATACACTTTAAAAATTAAAAATCTATATATCCTATTTTTAAAATCAATACAAAAAAATAATTTTAAGCATAAAAAAATATTTTTGGTAGTTTTTTATATTTCAAAAATAATTTTTGAATTTAATAAATACTTTAAAAATGATAAATAAAAACAAAGTTTAAATTGATTATCGTATTCTGATTATTGGAATGATTTTGAATTGAATCTCATTTTATTTTTTTTTGATATTAAAGAATGAATTATTTGTTAATTGAAACATCCATAATTTACAAAATACACAACAATAATAACCATTTCGTTCTAAGAATTTAAATTCATTTATGATGCCAGAATTAAAAAATATTTGTTTAAAAAAAATTTGTGAAAACACTTATCTACTCTGTCAAATGTATTAAATTAATTCAGGTTTGTTAGTTTATTACATTATTGTACTTTACTTTAAAAATAAAATTAAAAAATATTTAATAATATTTTTATAATTTTATATTAATATTTAAATTTAAAATTAAAAAATAAGAGACACCCTTATAATTTAATTAAAGGACAATCTCCTATTCCATCAATTTCTTTAATTTTTTTATCTTTTCTATATTGTAATTACTATAATATTATAACATCCGGTCTGATGAGAAAAGAAAATGGCATCAGAACGAGAGAGCTTGAGTAAGAAAAGATTTCTGACAGATTTTTAAGATGAACCGAATCCCACATTGAAATGAAAGAGAAAGTTATTGAACTATATATGTAAAGTTAGAATTAAATTATTTGGAATGGGTGATGGTTTAACTCTACGAATTATGTAATTAAGCATGCTTAAACGAGAACAGTACAAGACCTTTTGAAAAATTTAAAATGGATAATATTTTTGACAGACTTAATACTGATTGTATATAATTTTTTTAATTTTTATACTTTTATAAAAATTTACACTTAAAAAAAAACACTAAAAAAATTAATTTTCAAATTCCAACCATATTATTCGCTCGGGAAAAAAAGATAATTATTTTATGTAAGTTGAAATTAAAAAAACATTCGCTTGCATGTTCATTCCTGGACAAAATATGTATCTAATCCCCAAACAGCAAAATCTCTGCAATAGAAAACCAACATGGATCCATGTTGTACAAAAGATCTACCAAATTATCCTGTAATGCATCAAATAATGCCAGCCAAACATACTAAAAGGCAAAATAAATGCCAGATATTCTTGCAGAAATGAGGCTGAAATTGACAGTCACATTTCTTCCGTATGTATTTGAAGCTCAATCAATCATTTTACAAATCCTTGTATCTCATCCTACCATCATATCATGACTTTACGTTGGTTTCCAGGATCATTTATCTAGTTGTCACAGAAACCACAAATTCAAAGCTTCACAAGAGACGATTTAGCTCAACTATAAACTTCGAAGGCACAATATATATTTAAAGGGAACCTAAAGTAACAATATTTGCAAATGTTTATATACCTGATGGTCTGAGGAGGCCCAAAATGTCAAACTCAAGCTTCATAGGCGGTGATAGTTCATAGTTTTATATTTTACCTTCTTGAGCTATATCATAGTTTCGACTCTGAGAAAAGTAGACAATTGCACACAAGGGAGAGGGGGAAGGCGCCCCAGATTTAAAAAAATAAAAAATTGTAAACTAATGAACAAAAATCTCTCTCCTAGATCCTCTAAGGAACAAACATACTCATTATCTTTCTTTCTTTTTTTTATTTAAAGTTAATATTATAATTTATTTAAATTTATAAATAAAACAAAATAATAAAGAGAGGTCTATTTTCTTGTTTTTTTTATTCTTTCTGTCTTTTTTTTTTCTCCTGTGGACTCCCTCTCCAGTTTGCACTCTCTGATTATTTGCTTTCAATTCTTCTACCAACTCTTCCTTAAATTTTTTTTCTCTATAAATCTTCATAATTTAACTTCCTCATTATTTTAATAACTTTAATTTTATACTTTAAATAAAGATTTAAGAGTAGAAAAATTAAGGTTTATGAATAAAGTTTAGGGTCTTTTCAAATTAAGACCAATTAAAGTTTTTTTTGAAGTCTTTAATTATTAATTGGTAAGATTTTTCAACTCATTGTTTATCCATTACCTTTTGATTTAATCGTAAGAATTCGACTTAAATTACGTTTATTAGGATATAGAGTAGTTATAAATGTATTATATTGTTGAAATTATAAATTTAAAAAAATAGGTATAAATAAATAATAGACGAGTATATTATGCAATTAAAAATTTGTTAAATTGGGTCAATTTTAATAAAATATATTGAATTATGTTATTGAGCAGTAAAATGAGTATATGTGAAGTTTAATTGTCGATAATTTCAAAAACGATTATAGAGACGAAAATATGATATAAAGTGAAAATATCGATTTTAGCTCATAATATAGGTGATCGTGAAAATTTTAATTTGTAATGAGATTTCATTATTTGAAATTGATTAATTGATCGGAAAACGAATTAAACCTCAATGGTTACATGTTGATTAAAAGATTCCGAATTAGGTTTAATGAACAATTCATATAGATTTATATTATCGGTAATTCAAGTTTAGAATTAATATGTATGCTATTATTTATATAATTAGGCACGAATACTAAAAGAAAAGAGTCGACACATTGTAAAGAATAGTAGGGAGTGCATACCCTCCTAAAACTCTGAGTTGATTCTTTTTACCTTACTTTAATTTATTTTAAATTGTTTATTAAAACTTAAATATTTGAATGCTTTAAGATGTTAGAAACTTGATTTTATTTATCTTTTATGTTTCATGTTTTATATCAAATAATGAATTATTTTATATTTTAAGGTAAGTTTTCTTAAAATAATTTTAATTTGTGTGTTTATGATTTATGAGTAGCAATTTAATTGTTTGAGTTAAATTGAGTAATAATGTTATTTGGGTTGAAATGATAATTGTGATGAAATTAAAGAGAATAAGCTCTATAAATTTTTTTTTCTTTTTAAAATGATAATTTTTTTTATATATCTTTGATAATTGATGCACCAGTAAATCTAGGTGGTGGCTCCTAGAAGGCTTGGGTGATGGTCTGATTAAATGAATATTATTGAATTTGTTATATACTTTTTTTTTGAATGAGTTGTATAGACCAGAAAAAAAACTTTGTTCATTTAATTAGTTATATTTACATATAAGTAAAAAATTTAATATGTATTTTAATTTTTTATAGATTGGAAAACCATCTATAATTGATACCTTTTTCAAAAGAAAGAATATTGAGACATTAAAATCTACTGAGCAATCAAGTAGTTATGTAGACCCGAATACTTTGCTTTTTGTAAATTATTATGTTAAATCTAAAAAAATTAAAATCAAAGAAAGTTTTGATATTAATTCATTTGAGAGTGATTCGGGCCTAAGAAAATAGATATGGGAGTATCCTTTTGACATATATGATGAAATTCGAAGAGCTTATTTTAAGGCTAGTCCATATCAGTGTCTTCTTGATAAATATTAAAAGTCTGGATTAAAACATCAATGTAGTTTTCAACCATCTTGGTTTAAATTGTTTCCATCATAGTTGGATTATCCTCCCACTAAAGGTGTTGCATTTTGTCTACCATGTTATTTGTTTTATGAGCAAAATTGTCCTTCTGGATTAAATGCATTCACTATAATAAATGGATTTCAAAGTTGGAAGAAAGTGAAAGATGAAATTCATTATGCCTTTTTAGCACATATTGGAAAAGAACTTAATTCTCCTCATCAAAATACCAAGAAAGCATGTATGGATCTCTTGAACCAACCTTCACACATTCGAAAATTGTTTTGAACAGTTTACATCTCAACAAGTTGTAGAAAATAGAGTTAGATTGAAAGTTACAATTGATGCAGTTAAGTGGCTTGTATTTTAAGGATATGCTTTTAAAGGTCATGATGAGAATAAAATATTAAAAAGATTAGAAAATTTTTGTGAGCTTTTAAGTTTCACATCATCTTATAATGGCGATGTAGCAGAAACTTTATCAAAACTCCCCAAAATGTCTCATATACTTTGTCATAAATACTTCTCCCAATGAAAGTTAAAAATGTTATTTATGAAGAAATTGGTGATGCTAAATTTTGTATAATTATTGATGAAGTTCGATATGAGTCTAAAAAGGAGCAAATGTCTATTGTGTTGAGATTTGTTGATAAAAATAGGTGTGTGTGAGAACGATTTTTTAGACCTGTTCATGTCAAAGATCCTACTGCATCAACATTAAATGATGGAATATTGTTTGTCCTCTCTCAACATAATCTTGATATTCATAACATCCGAGGGCAAGGTTATAATAGTGAAAGTAATATGAGAGGAGAATAGAATGGGTTACAAGCTTTGCTTTCAAGTGTATACCCTTATGTTTACTATGTTCATTGTATGGCACATCGTTTGCAATTAGCATTAGTTGTTGTATCAAAAGAAATTATTTATATCCATCATTTTTTTACTAAGTTAAATTCCATTATCAATATAATTAGTGGTTCATGTAAGCGTACTGATCAACTAAAGGCTGTTCAAGTTGTAAATATTGCTTATTTACTTGAGATAAATGAGCTTCAAAGTGGAAAGGGGCTTAATCAAATTGGTACTTTACAAAGATTAGAAGATACTCGATGGAGTTTGCATTTTAGATCTTTTGTAGCTTGATTAGTATGTTTAGTGCAACATGTGAGATTTTGTTGAACATTATTGATGATAGAGCCACATACAGTCGGCGTGGAGGTGCAGATGCAACCTATGAGGCACTAACTACCTTTGAATTTTTTTTTATTTTGCATCTTATGAGAAGAGTTCTTAAAATTTCTAATTTGATTTGCCCAACTTTGCAACTGCAATCTCAAGACATTTTAAATGTTATGCATTTTGTTTCATCTATTAAGTCACTTATTCAGAGGTTAAGAGATGAAGGATGGAATGACTTAATTACTGAGGTGAATTTTTTTTGTAAATCAATCAACATACTTGTCCCGAATATGAATGCTCATTATGTTGCAAGAAGAGGAAGGCCTTGCTTACAACAAGATGAAATTACAATTAAGTATCATTATAAAATTGACATTTTCAA
>JAVXUL010000009.1:10674718-10687806 GCA_035590515.1 Trichilia minutiflora
ATATCAATTACATCGTTTTTTATATTTTTGGGATAAAAATTTTGAATCAATATTCTTTTTTTTTTTTATTTTGTATATGAAAAAAAATTTAGTCTATCGAATTAGGGATAGACACTAGTTAGACTAGTCTGTCATCACATCCGAAATAATAATTAAGATAAAACTTACTATCTAATCTTCTTAAGGGATGATATATCTAAGATTCGAATATAAAATCTTTAGAGAGTTTAAGTTCTTATCATCATATTAAATCTCGAAAAAATCAATATTACTACTCATCATTTATTTTTACAATGATAAAATAAAATTAACGAGTAAAAAAATAATATAATTATACAATCTTAATTACTACTTTAATTCGTACAAAAAAATTTATTTATAAGTTATATTTTTAATAAATATTCAATAATTTTGATCAACAATTGCATCATTCATCAAACAATATTGAAGAAAATAATAAATTTTATGGAATAATTTTTTGTTTTAATATAATTAATTGTACAACTTAAAAACAGTAACGTCTTTTAATATATAAAAGTCATCTGATTTTTGGTTTGTTCGTTGGACGAGGTTCGGTTAGCAAGAACCTACTCTTGGTCAGAAGTATGGATTAGATTTATTTATTGTACAAGTCTCTTTTGTCATCACCTAATATATACGATAAATTGGGGTAATTTTTTTTTATTAATAAAATGAAATAAAAACTCCCTTAAAAATTATATGTATAAAACATACACAATATGTTATTTTAATATTAAAAAATTAACAAAAATAACCATATTTAAAATTTCTTTTAAAAGTCATCACGTTAATTTTTTTTTTTTGAAAGTAATCCAAAAAATATATTTTTAAATAAAAATATTATTTTTCCGCAACCACTAAATTTACAGTTCTTTTTTTATTTAAAATTATTCAAATCGCATTCATTTCTCTTTTAATTAAAACTTAAGTTTACATTTCGATTAGATTTTGACGAAAACTCATACTTTTAACAGTTAGCATTTCATTAGAATGGATAAATTTGCTTTCAAAAATTTTGTTTTCTTTAATACATATAATTTCAAACAATTTTTGAAAATTTTAAAAAATCCATATGTAAATCATATGTTAGATGCTATAATTTAGTTTAAAAGTTATTGAAATAAGAATATGAATACGTAATGTGACTATAAACTGATTGATTTTAATGAAACACTGGCTATCATATGCAATATTCTTCCATCAGAAATGTAAGTTTTTATTGAAATTGATTGAAATGTGAACTTAGACTTTGATTAAAAAAGAAATTAATGTGATATGAATACTTTTAAATGAAAGAGAACTGCAGGTTTAATGGTTACGAAAAAAAGAATATTTTTGTCCAAAAATATATTTTTTTAAAAATTTAGTTTGAAAAGAATTATTTAATATGGTTACTTTTGAAAAAATATTTTAAATGTGACATTTTTATAAATTTTTCTTTAATATATTAATTAGTGATATTGAAATATAAAATAAGTCATCCCATTGTTTTAAAAAAAAAAAGATAGTAGTCCCATTAATTGATAGAAAATTTAAACATGTGTTGACAAAAATAGTATGAAATTCTACTCAAATTTTGACAACCACGACTATGAGATTAGAGAATAATATCTCTTATAAGAATACATTAATTCATATTTACGAATAAGAATTTAATTTATACCAATTGATTTAAATAAATAAATTTTATAGATGTTTGGCCTTGGTTTATATGTGATTTAAAATTATAGTGTAAAGTTAAAAAAATATTATATTTTATTAATATTTAAAATTTATATTTTAAAACAATTAAAAATTTCTATACTATAATATTAAATAAAAAAATATATATATTTATAAAAACTTAATTTGTCAAAACACATTTTTAAAGTTACCTTTGAACCGCTCCAATCTTAAAGGAAGCCTAGCCTAGTCAAACGGATTTCATACACGATTAACCATGATGTAAAAGAAGGGTAGAGTTAAAGTACAAAACGTGTCGACTGTACAGATGCTACACGGTATGCAATCCAACGGTCTCATAATTTTTGAACGTCCCATTCATCAGAACGAATTGTATTATTTGATACATAATAATATCACATTTTTTTGTTATGGTCCATATTACATCATCTTCTGCTTTAGTTGGATTACTGACTGTATGTTATGTAATGTTAGGATTTTCAATTGATAATTTTTTTAAAGTAATTCAATAAAAAATAGTTTTTAAATCTTTAAAAAACTGTCCTAAACTTTTATGAACAATTCACAATAAGTATTTGTGTCATATTTTTGATAATTTTTTATTTTATTTAGAATGAACTAAATTAATATTTCAAAAAATAAAATATAAAAAAACTGACGCATGATGAGACTTTAAATTTTATATATTTATTTATTTGTTCTTCCAAAAAACTTAACCTAAGGTTAATTAATATTGTCATGAATAAAAACGAATAACAAAAAGCATTACTAGTTTCAATTAATTGTCATGAACAAAGAGATTATTTATAAGGCGTTGAAACTACTGTTTTCAAATTATTTCTTTATAGCTATCATCTTTAATGCATCATTACAAAAATTGTAAAATTACCATGACGTTTGGCACCATTGATAGGAACCTATGTGCTTTAAATTGGCAAAAAATTTGGTGGGTCAAAGGTGGATAGAAACGCCTACCATATGTGTTACTGGTATTATGGCCGGCATTAAATAAGAGCAATAGGAAATTGATAGAGTCAAAGAATCAGCAGCTGGCCACTACATGGTATACCAGAAGAACTTTTCAGGGAAGCACTTGCTCCTATGTCATTAACCATCAAAATAAGCTATAGTCATCGAAAACGAGCTTGCTTAATTCTTTTTCAAATTCATGTTGATGATCATTTGATCCTTTTTAACATGCTAAAATCTTGATAAACTTATCCATGAGAAATGAAAACAGTCAAACCTGAAGGCTCAATAATAGAATGATGGCAAGAAATATTCCATTCAAGTAAATAATGAATCTGCTGTAAGACCTGATAGATACAATTTTTTTTGTAAGACTTGGTTATATATCTGTTGGTACTTATACTGGAGCTGAATCGGGGCTGTTGCTTCCCACAGAATTTTGTTTCCTTTCTGCCTGAAGTGATTGGCATAATGATTCATGTTTTTCCTTCTGATTCTTGGATTTCTCCAATTGTTTCTTCAAGCGCACCTGCATGGAAAAGGAAGAATCTAAGTGCTATATTTATTTGATAATGGTCCAAGATTGTCATGTAATGAACAGAGAACAACAATGGCAGCAAGACGAAACAATGCAATCCAAGTTGACAGGACTATAAATTTCAAGAATGGCCAAAACAAAGCAATGAGAAAATGCATAGTTGTCCATCTGTTCAAAGAATTGGCTAGCAATACGTACAATGCAGCCACCTGACTCACGCCCTAGGTGTGAGGGCTGTCAACATGGATTATATTGGAGCACATGGGATCCATATTAAGGAAGTAATATGCATATGTATTCTAAACCGGAAAGGAAAATATTCAAAGGGATAAAGAGAAAAGAACGAACTCATGGAGTTGAAAGCCAACTAACCTCCACAACAAGTTCTATAAGAGTAATGTCTGATTTCTCTGATTTAGTCTTCAAGAATACATTTTCCTTCTTGAGTTCCTTGATTGATTTTGCCATCTAGTTTATATACATAACAACAAAATGGTCTTGAGTCATGGAAAATAAGTCTTAAACAAATATTTGTAAACTTCACAAAAAAAATCTACCTTCTCAATCTCTTGCCTAAATGTTTCAAAGACCTCATTGCTCTTTAACAGTGCATCCTGTAAAGTCAAGTAGCATATTACTTCTGGCAATGATAACAAGATAATTCATATTTATTTATTTGTTGAGCGAAAATAATTCATATTTGTAGCCACTATTATGCATATCAAGTGTTCTGCTTTGTGCCTCTACAATCCACATCAGTTATAACCTTCACTAAATGAGCATGCATAAAAGTATCCGCACATGCAGTAGCATAACCAATATACTATTTATTCTAGAAACCATGTTCCCAATACTAAGCACAGAATGGACCAACCCTTCCATTATACAAGTTGACCAAAACCTAGTAACTGGTTAAGAGTCGGATTCAACAGCCCAAAAGAAATTAAATTCAATCAAATATCCAACATCAATGCATACCTCCTTTTTAGCCTTACAGCTTTTATTAAAAGAAAGATATTTAAGAATTTCAGATGTTTTGAAGCAAAAAGAATACGACTACTTATATACAACAACTATTCAGATGGTGCTTAGAAAAGTTTCTATACGCTTATTGCATGGAAGTACATGACATAAAGTGAGATAAACCTGGAATTGCTGGAATTTTTCTCCATCAGCTGTCAGCTGAAGGCGCAAATTTTTGTCATTAGCCACCAACTGTGACATCTGCTCAGCGTATGATTTCATTTGGGACTGTTCCTGAACTAATTTCTCCTCATGTTGCTTAATTTTCAATTCAGCGAGATGAAGTTCCAGTGTTTTTTGCTTTAACTGTTCATTTGGATTCCAACCACAACATAATATCAATTCATGGTTATTAGCAAGCATTAAATCAGAAAAACCTCCTATAAATGAGTACAGGGTAAGCTAAACCTGCTGTGCATATTGTTGTTCGGTAAGAGTATACTGATCAGCTAGCTGCTTCAGATTAGTCCTTAACCTAGACATAAAAGCCAACAGTGTTAATCCTAAAGGTGTGAGTTGAATTCAAATGCAGTTCCACTTGAATTCCACATACATGTAATGCAATCATAGATGCCTGTTAGATGTAATATATTGGCAAACTAAATTCAGGAAATCAAATAATAGATACAATTTCTGAATTTGTTTATTCTTACATGTCATTCTCCTTTAGCTGAGAAAGGCACTCATCCTTTTGCTCGTCTAGCTTAACACTAACATCCTATAAACCAAAAGAAATAAATGTTATAGGCATAAATATAAAATAAATGTGTAAATAAAAAATAAAACAAGCCAAAACTAGCATAAGCTCCAATAGCAGTGGAACAAGGATAACATCATTGGAAAATAAATTTGACCTTTGACTGCAGAAAGAAAAATTCCAATGTAATAAACATGGTAATGGAATTCTAAACTTATTATTCTATAACCATCCACGGTTAGATTTACAGGATACATTATCATTCAACTAAAAGCCAATAGTAAAAAAAACAAAAGGTGTCTTAAAATACATCCCATCATGAAAACTATAATAATTGACAAACAAATGAAGGATATTCCTGCAAGATGAGGAAATTTTAACATGAATACACATATATGCACCAAATTCCAGTTGAACATGCATATGAATACTTCAGATCATTATTGACTTTTAGTTCAAACAGGACAGTAGAAATAATGAATATAAGCATTGTCTGCCAGTCACTTGATAAGAAACATCAATCAACCTTAATTGCATCCTGGAACTTGGCTGATAAATCTAATCTCAAGTTTTGCCCCTCTGTTGATACCCGTTTGCATTCATCCTGTACAATCATGAGCACATACAATTATGAGACCAATAGCCAATAGAATTATCAAGGGTAACTATATACCATACCAAATTATTTAGAGATACAAACAGTAGCAGAGAAGAATCACATAGAAAATGGTGTAAGCATAAGAAATTAGCATAATATGAAGAGAAAAGACCAAAGGTATGCCTCAACTTCATTAACCAAAGAAAGATACTGTTTTTGCATCTAAAAGGATCAACATGAAAATAGACTGAGTAACAAACCAAGGCAAGATGGGGAAATGAAAGACTTTTTGTCTTTTAGAATATGAAACTCAGGAAATTGTATTATTAAGAGAAACATTAAGGAAACAAACCAAGCCCGATTGTTCTGCAAACCAAAAGCAAAGAAAGTTGTGTTATCAAGCAGTGATCCATTGACTAAAAGAACTAAAACCAAAATCCACCACAGGGTAGAAGTATACCATGAGCATCTTGTTCTGACGCTGTAACTCTCTGCACAGTGACTCTAATTTCTCTCTAGCAGCAATGGCTACAAAAAAAGAAATAAAAGATAGTGAAGTTCATGGTAGAAAAGAATTCGTTTCAATGCTAACAAAACTGTATTAGGATATATGTCAATGAAATATGCATGCCCCTCCAGAATGTATTGTCCAACAAGTAGTACCACACGATTGTCTTTACAATGTGATCAGCTATTACAGTCTCTGTGCAGTTCCTAAAAGTTTCATGGAAATAAATATTTTAGGGAGTGGATCATTTAACTGAAATTTTTTTACTCGAACTAGGATGCAAATTTTCATCCAACTTCTTGCATAAGAAAGGAAACTTGGATTACAATAAAACAATTTTTCATTCATTATTCAATGCAACCTAATGGTTAAGATCGAAAATATTAAAAAAACAAGAGTTAAAAGTTAATGTAGCCAACTCATTAACCCTCTCTCCCATTGGATTCAATGGCTAAGAATGTGGCTACCACTTAGTAAAAAATGCAAGTTATCCCAACCTATATTTTATATTAGATACAGAGAAAAGATTTTCTAACCCTCTCTCCCATTGGATTCAATGGCTAAGAATGTGTGACCACTTCAAGTCAAAAATGCGAGTCATCCCAACCTATATTTTTATATTGGATATGGAGAAAAGACTTTCAACATTTAACACAAATGTACCTGTGACTTGCAAGGATAGTTTCTTCAAAATAAGGCAATACATCGGTATAATTATACTTCAATATATTTTGCTGGATATTTATATAACTCCTCTTCTCAGCACACCTCAACAGATTTACACTATCTTTACTAACAACTTTTTGATTTCTTGTTTTGAATAAAATATAAAAAAACTAACGTTTAACCTTAGCAAAAACACTCAAAGGAGAACAAATATTCCTTTGACAAACATACACCAGCTACGTTTATGCACAAACCTCTTAACCATAATACTAATAATCTGCATTTACTCACAATCAGAATGGTTGACAGAGTAAAGCCAAATTTTAACTTACCAGCATCTCTTTCAGCAAGAACTTGTTGATACTTCATAGTGAATTCTAGAAACTCCTTTTCAGACTTAAAGGTGCGCTTTGCACTCTTCCGTTTGACTTCAGAATTTTCCTGAGGCATTGAAACAGTGAGCTCAGGCAACGACACAGAAAGTATGACAGGGAACTTGTTTACTCAACTCTTCCAAGGCTTTTATTCAAACTAAATGAGTTTGGCTGCATAATCATTTTACACCATGCTACTATATTTAGAGCTGTAGCCTCTAGTTCTGGACAAGGATGTCCCTTATAAATATCCCAAACTAGAGAGAGAACTGTCCATTGTATGCATTTTTCATATTTAATTGTATAAATCTCTGTATATGTCAAGAAGGTAAAATTATCTTTAAATTCATTGTATCTTATTTATCAGTACCAGGTGAAATAATATTGCACATTGCAGCCAGTGACAGAAACAACATTTGATGTATGTCTAAATGTGCTAACTGCCAGCAGTTCCCATCAAAAACTAAAAGCAAATCATTTGAAAATATTATGAATAGCATGACTATTAAGAACCAATTTTCGGCCAAAAATTGAAATCATTACACTAGTTCCTACCAATCTTACCAGTTCATCTGAAGTTACTAATCAGTACTAAGTTCAAATCAAAACTCAGCTTAACTGAGTAAGTTACAATAAGAGGGAAGTAAGTTAAAGCATCTACAATACTCAACTTGAAGTTGAAGAACAAAGGAGATTCAAACGCAAAAATTTAAACAAATTAAATCTCCATCAATTCTCATGGTACTCCATAGAAAAATAAATTTCAAGCAGAAATATATTATTAACTGGTTTTCTGTTTTTCAAAGTATCATCACTTTCTGATGCAGATAACTCCTTGTTATCAGTCCTCTGTGCTTCGGATGCTCCTTCAATGGCTGCAAAAAACATGAAAAAAGGTGCAAAAAATTGTCAGAAACTCAAGCAAATAGGACCCAATTAGTAATAGAACCACATTTTGATAATGTGAATTCCTTTTTCAGAAGAAAAAAACGGCATACAGACACATGTAGAGATGCATGGGATTGAATATACAAATTTCTGATATCACAGCCCAACTGAGTTCAAGTTATCTTTAAGATTTGTCAAGAAGTTGGTGCTTTTAGAAATCCACATACTTCAACCCAATTTCCCTTCTCATTCTATCACAGAAAACAACTATTTAACAGCACCACTACCATATCAAGCTTTTTGGTTTTGTCTAGTCCAACATTGTTTTCAGTATTAATTAACAGTTTTTATACTGTCTAACTGTGCAACATAAAATACATATTCATTCATTCTTGAATTTGCTAAAACATAATCAAAATCCTGTTTTCATCAATTTTAGGCTAGTTCTCCCTGCTATTTTTTGTTTCATTGCCTATCTCCAACCAACAATTAATTGATTTTAGAAAAATAATCCCATTATCAAGAGAAGAAACAGGTTTTATAACTTAGACTTCAACCCAAGCCAGTTTTAAGTATAATATTACATGCCCATCCCTGCAAAATAGAGAATGACCACATCCATTTTCTTTTCATGCTTTTCTCCCTCCAGAGTTAGATAATTTCTATCCATAGCCTGCTTCCTCAACTCATACAGTAAGGAAGAAGCAACAAATTATCTTCTTGTCTCGTAAGGAAAAACTTTATAATAGTATAGCTTATTTTGAAAGTGAATACAAGATAAATAGATGAACTACGGTTGTACTCCGTCTAAACCTTCTATGAAGGCCAAAATTCTTCTTCCTCCATATTTCTTTATGGAATTCCTATATACATTATTTAAGCTAATTACCATCACAGGCTTCATAAGCTACCTTCTAATATCCTTTCCCCAGTCAGCAAGTTGAGTACATTCTCCAGCTAAGAAGGTAAAAGAGCTGACAGAATAACTTCTATGCAATACATATATATTTTATAGGAAACTTCTATGTTGAATATTAAAAGGAAAAGGAAAAAGCTAATTCAAGTTAAACGTAGTTACATCTCTCTGCATTTTGACATTCCCCTTGAACTTGGCCTCGCTCCTCGCAGCATCCAGAAACCTCCAGCGAAGCTACAGAAACAGGAGTACCTGCAGTAGGCATCACCATCGTGACTTCTGTCTGCTCCACAGAACCCTTACCGGGTATTTCTACAAATTCCACTGAAGCATCAAAATTATCCATTTCAGATAATGGAACAGGAAAAGTTCTCAGTTTCTGAATCTTCTCTGTCCTACCCTTGCTTGTTTGAAAATCCTTTGATGTGAACTCATGTGTTGATTTGCTAGAATCATCTAGTTCTGCAAAGTCCTCCTTGCAATCACCAAGCGACTTTTCTTGCTCAGAAGTTGGTGTTAGAGGAGCCAGATCTTCTGTGGAGCTATCAACAAATCCATCTGGCAATGAGTTAGCTTCAGGAAGCCGATTTGCAGCTGCGCTCTCCATTAAACCTACAGTGTTACGATACGCAAACAGAATCATGTAAATACCTGTTGCCAAAATCTAAAGCAAACACAATTACAACTAAGATCACGTCTCGTTGAGATAAAGTTTCTCATTTTTTAAAACCCAGCAGGCATTTCCTTTTCCACAACCGCAACATTTCTATAAACTTTCAAGTTGCCTTTTCCCATCCACAATGCCAAAATCCTGTTTAAGAAAAACAAAATAACACTCCCCAAACTATGCCCATAATAAATTCCAAGATTCTTCCCCTCCTTTTCAGTGGACTATCTGCTAGCGTTAGCAAGCTCTTCTATTTCTAATTTTATTATTTTCGTTTCCCTTCTTCTTGAAAACAAACACAAAACAAGCAAATAATCAAGAGTTTCCTGCCTTCACAATCATCTGTTTTATTACAAATAAGAAGCATTTCATCGAGATAAAAACTAGATGCCGCAAAAAATTCAGATTTTCAGGTTCAAAAAGCCCCGACACTTGTAAATTCCCAAATCACCTAATGACATGAAAAACAAAAACAACGCGTTCCTCTCAAAATACGAGTTTATACAACAAAAGACAAAACTGCAACTGGGTTTTCCATTTTCCCCTATTTCACAGGTGAACCCTCAAATTACTACTGTGCCATTTGGTTTCCACATCAAAAGGCAGATACATATACGTATATAAATAATTTTACAATGATTAATCAAAAGTTTGAAGCGATCTAAAAACAGATGCCAGGAAGAAAGCTAGAAATCGGAGAGTGAGAGTACCAGGAAAGTTACAAGTGAGAAAGAAAGTGTGAGAAAAGAAACCCACCCTCGTTGTCGATGATAATGTTAACACTGAAACACAAGCAAACAAAGCTAATTCATTTGTGCTCGTTGATGTAAAGCGTCTTCCTTTTAACACTACGCTTGTCTATACGAAAATTGAAAAAGAAAAATAGATGAAAAATACAAGCAATTATCTTTAATTTTATTAAAAAAAAAAAATATTTTAAAGTTTTTTTTTAATTAACTTAATCCACTTTAAAAATAAAAAATATGTTTACGGTGATTTTTTAAGTTTCAAAATAATTTTGAACTTATTTCTAAATTCTTTAAAGATGATAAAAGCAAAGTTTAAATTGATCAACGTTTCCTAATAATTGGGATGATTTTGAATTGAATCTCATGTTTTTGTGTAATAAAAAATAAATTATTTGTTAATCAAAACATCCATAATTTACAAAATCCACAACAATAATAACAATTTCGTTCTAAGAATTTAAATTCATGGCCCGGATTGAAAAATATTTTTTTAAAGAAATAGAAAAATATGTAAATTCTATTAGTTGGATTGAAAATTAGATTAGCATCACAGATAATCATAATATTAGTCTTTGATATTTTGTTGTTAATTGCAAAATTATGACATAAATCAAAAACAAGAATCATTTGAACTGACTTGATGCTAAAGATTTTGGTCAATTCAAGAAAAATATAGAGGGCGTTCATGGAGAAAATTACAGCTGATTGTTCTTTAGAATATTGATAAATAGTTTTGACCCTTTTGATTAAATTTTGATAAATAAGGACCATATACTAATATAATGAATAAATTGTTTTTATTAAATATCTTTATTAATATTTTATTTAAGTTAATAAAAAAGTTTCAGACAAGTCAGATTCTCTAAATCTGAAAACCCAACATGATGGATAAACCTAACTTGCTGGGTGAAATAGACATTGAATTTGTAATATATATTTGGTTTAATTTTTTAGCTAATTTATTAAAGAAATAAAATAATAATTAATAAATGAATTTAAAATTTAATCAAATTATTTTTTTTTACTAAAAGGAAATGAGAGAGAGGAGAATTAAAATGGTATTAAGTTTTTTTTTGTTTTTAAAGTATATAGAGTATGGTATAAATAAAGGCATAACGAAAATTATAAAATAAAAGAGTAAAAAATTATCAAAATGTATTAATAAATCCAAAACTGTTTATTTGATTTTCCAAGGTCCTTTTAAATACAACACTCACGTTCATGGTTGCCAATAAAATTTTTTAAATATGGTTAATTTCCAAATTCCAACCGTATTATTATCAAAAGAAAAAAATTATTATTTTATGTAATTTGAAATTTAAAAAAAAACATAAAATTTTTCATAATTTTTTTATTCCATGGCTAACATAGATTTTGCTCTTAGAATAGGAAAATATTTAATGCAAATAAAATGTAGGAAGTGTACCCAATTTGAATGGAGCATTTTTTTTTTAAAATTGCAACTTTCAACTGAGTCGAGGACCCTAACTACTTTTTTTAAAAAGTAATTCCATCTTTCCTTTTTTTTTTTAAAGTCAGAGTTCAATTATTTTAAATAAAAATACTTTTGATTATGTCCTTAATTATTTAGCTCTTATATTTCTCAAATTTTCATGTTTTACATTTCAAAAATCGATCCACTTAAAAAACGATCAACCCAAGGCTGTGAATCAATTTTGTCGAAAAGAAAATTGACCAACCCTAAACCCAACCCCAACTCTTCCAACTACAGTTCAACAATGTCAAAATAATTTCGATTTTTAAAATAATTTTTGTTTATTTTGATAATGAATATATTGTAAAATTATAATATTATTGTAATGTTTATGAAACATATAGACAAAGATAACAACAACAACAACAAAAAAGATGATGGTTTATACTTTGTTAATATACATTGAAAGTATTTGATAAAATATCTTTACAAAAATAAAATTTTTATTGTATACAAGCATCATATTGAGATTATAGTAAAATATTTTAGTAAAAATTTAGATATTGAATTGTCAAAAAAAATGAAAAGAAAAAATAGAGTGAAAATGCAATGGTATGGGTGATATTGACAGCATTTGATTATTACTAGGTAACACATTGTTATCGTTAGCCCACGAATGCTAGTGATATCATGCTATAGCCAGCACACACAGTCTAGTGTTATAGATTAAAAAATGAAAAGAAAAAATAGAGTGAAAATGCAAAGGTATGGGTGATATTGACAGCATTTGATTATCGCTAGGCGACAAAATGCTATCGTTAGGCCACGAATGCTAGTCATATCATGCTATAGCCAGCGCACACAATCTAGTGTTATAGATTTGAATTGATCTTGTTTAAGTTTGATTTGAGGACTTGTGTCAGGGCTGAGAGGATATAGATATATACGAAGATATATATAGAGCTAGAAAGTAAAATAGGATTGTATGTTGTTGGGGATATGATAACAGGAGTATAGGTGAGAGATAAGTAGATGTCTAGATGCGTTATATTCAACGAGAGCACATGTGATAAATTATATGCGTTGAGGCATAAGGTTGTGCCGCATCCATTAGCTCATGCACGAAAAAGAATGTAATTATAACGTCTGATCCAAGTCTGTCAACAATATTATTCATTTTGGTCTAACTTTTGAGGCCTCACGATTTTGTTTTTAGAATGGGTTATTAAGGACTTCTCAGAAGGTCACCCATCCTGATACTGCTCTCCTCCAAGTACGTTTAACTGCGTAATTCTTGGAGTTAAACCACCACCCATCCCAAAAGGTCTTGTTGACAATTTGGTTCCAACTCTACAT
>JAVXUL010000009.1:10692814-10713748 GCA_035590515.1 Trichilia minutiflora
AAATCATTAAGAATTGATGATATTTGCAAATTGGTACAAAAATTTTATCTTTAAGACTTTGTTGAATATGAGATGATTCAGCTAAGGATGCAATTTGATTATTTTGATCTTGTACGACATCTTTCATATTTTGAAGTATTATCAACTATTTCTTATTTGTATTAATGGTTGGTGAGAACAAACATATCTGAGATTTTTCCTCTTGTATATAGAGTTATACTCTTATTCTTACTCTTTTAATTTCTATAGTTATTACGTAGCGATCTTTTTTAGTTATGAATATAGTAAAGAATAAGTTTTGTAATAATATTGAAGATGAATTTTTGTCTGACTTTTATTTCTTTATAATCAAAAAGAAATTACAAAAAAAAATTCTATAAAATCAATTATTGATAATTTTTGTGATTTAAAAGAACGATGTATTCTTTTTTGATACGTTATTATATTAAAATATATTTTTATTTTTTATTAATAATAAATATTTGTTTTTAATTATAATAATATAATTTAATAATTTTATTTCTCTTGATGATAATTTATTAAATTTTTTTTTTATATTAATTACACGTGTTTCAACTTTAACAACACTCCTTACTCCTTAATATAGATTTTTAATTCCACTCCTAATGACACATGTAAGTTCCAATATTTTCTTGTCTAAGCAATTTAGAGACCTTAAGTTGTATATAAGTAGGGCAATAAAGGTGATTTAAAGATTTCATTATAAATTGTTATTCATTAATTAATATTGGCTTACCTATTCACATTTGATGATATTATAATATTCACAAGTTTGGTATATTTACAAACTAAAGGACTTAGATATTTATAACCATGAACATAAAATTTGGGCTCACCACAAGTAAAGTGGTTTTCATGCTGCCAAGAAAAAAAATTTGTTGTAGATGGGGATGTCATCATAGCCATAAATCACAAGCATGCACACGCAAGAAACTTGTATTTATTTTATGAAGAATACTCACTTCTCCCTTTCAATACGGAGGATCGCCATCATCAATCTGAGTAGATTTTGGAAACCAAGCAACTCCATCAAGGTCCCTTTCTTTCAGGACAGAGTCTGATATCTAAGAGATATGCACCGTCTTGTCTCACAGACCGCGGCTGGCGATGAAATGAGAGCAGGCCATTTGATGTTTTCATATCATCTGTTCTGTTTGACTTGGTTCACTGCTCAAAGAACCTGTTGCAAGTATAAAAGTAAGATCAAATCAAATCCTTATCCCAACAGATAATAAAAAACAATTTCATTAAAACACACCCAAGGCATATTATAAGCATAAATAACTATAGATCTATATAAACATATTTGTATAAATATAAAGCAATTCTGATATTTGTATAAGAATAGTGCTCAACAGGAATCAGCATTACATTCTCCTTTCCATAGATATTTCGATATCTAAAAGCGGGTGAAAGGCAATCAGAACTTTGAAGAAGAAAAAAAAACCAAGCTCCAAACGATGGAAAAAGAAGATAACACTCTCCTATTGCTCACTTAAATCACAAAAATAAAAAGAGCAAAACTTCTATATCGGGAGGAAATAGTCTTATCAATAAATGAGTTTCTGAAAATTTTGTGTTCGATATTTCTTTGCAAATGAAAGGTTGATTTCATAAAACTTTTTTACGTGGAGTTAAAACACATAAAGAGGCTCCTCACAATCTCGTCGGCCAAGAAAACCAGAATCAAGCGACATACATTCTATGGCCAGCTCATCTGC
This sequence comes from Trichilia minutiflora, assembly GCA_035590515.1. Lineage (NCBI taxonomy): Eukaryota > Viridiplantae > Streptophyta > Magnoliopsida > Sapindales > Meliaceae > Trichilia > Trichilia minutiflora. The sequence goes on from JAVXUL010000009.1 coordinate 10,694,557, forward strand.
TCAAAAAGTACAGGGCCATATCACTTCATGGCCAATTATTGCATTCCAGAAATAGAGTCCAAACATTATTTATTGAAAGCAATAGCTCAGACAAAAATTGGAGGCACATTAAAACATCATTTTGCCATTAAGAACTCGGAGCCAGTGTGCTAAAAAACGAAAAGAAAAGAAAAAGAACTCAGATACAGTTTCGGGGCTGAGTAGATTAAGATAACTTTCCTTCAGAAAATTCAGAATGTTTGGGTAAAGAGTAATTCGAAAAAGTAAAATGGTCAACTTTTAACCACATGAGGGACTGTCCTGACCCTTCATGAGAAGCTCTAGGCCATGTGGTATTCTTGACTGTAATGACAAATAAATCTTTGACCTAACGTCTCAGTAAATCCACGCCTTAAAAGAATTCACTCAAGAAATTTAACCCGCGTCAGAAATTCCAGACCTTCTGCATAAGAAAACAAGGACAAGTGATTAAGAGAATACGTCACCACACAAACCCTAACCTAGTTCTTGAGATAGGCCAGTGTATCAGCCCTTGAAAGTTTATCACCAGATTATTCATCACATCAAGAGCTAACAAGTCACTAATCCTATTTATACGTAATCCTTGACCTGAACTTATCTTGCAGGTTAATTAAAAATAAAAATAATTCAAATATATATATATAATAACAAGAAGATTGATATATAACTCTCAAAAATATATCAATTTTATCATTTATCATGATGTAATTAGCATGATAGAGTGAGACATTTATGACCTCCATCACGTGACATAATATTATTGTCCATTAAAAAATAACTTATATTTATATATAATCCTATAATAAGTTATCACATTATTTTTATTTTTTGATATTTAATTATTTCAAAAATAAAAATAAAAATAAAAATTAACATATTTATAAAAAAAAAGACTTTTAACACTTTTTAATTTATAAAAAAAAATAATTAAAGTGACTCTCTCTTTTTTCTCTCAACATAATTTATCCTTAAATCTTTGTTTCTTTTGTGGATTTAGACTCAGGGTTTCATATCGAAATACGTTTGGTTTGGTGTCACTTAGTTTCTCTTTTTTTTTACAGGCTTGAGAGAATAAAAGACCGAAGATCATATTTTTGCAGTTGAGCGCGTGAAGTCATCGGAGAAGGCACATATAGACAACAATGGCTTAGTTAGTTTGTGCACTAACAAAGAAATTAATATAAACTTTGAAAGATGAAATACAAAGTTTTAGCATTCTTAAATGACGTAAAATTTGTTTTAAGCAAAAATACAGCAATACTTAGACATTTCTACCTTCATTTGATATAGAACTACTTCTCAGTTCCAACCCATCTGGGGAAGTAGAATAAGGAAGAGATCCAACACCACCTCGACCACCATTGCTACCTAGCCTCAGATAAGTCCAATTACCAGGTCACATACCATGTGAAGTAGAATGGCGTGGTCCCAGGTGTGGCTCTGAAAACAGAGAAGTCGGCTCAGGTGGAAGGAAATTTTGTAGAGAGGGGTCCTCGCCAAGAAAGGACAAGGTATTATCAATTAAGCGATTATCTGTCAACATTAGTATGGCAAATTGGGGAATCTATGACCTCTCCGCCAGATGCTATAGTTGATTTAAAAGTTGAAGTGAATCCATTCATTGGAGCTGAACAAGATGCTTGCCCATGCTCCAAATCAATAAAAGCGTCTGAAACATTAGAAACTCTGACTAATAGGTGAAAGCCAGTACCTGTTCCAGTAGCCGAAGTATACGGCCAGGTGGAGATCCCTATACTGCCACTGCCACCAAAAAGATCAAAACAAGAACTTGGACTAGCATGAAGACCAGCATCTCGTAAGTATGATTCTGGAATCTTGGTAGTGGCGTTATCAATAGCATAAAAACATGGCTAGGCCGTAGGAGGTACAGCATTATTCACGCGGACGCGCATGAAATTTTAGGGAAGACTTCAGACAATCGAAGCCCCAAATTTAATTGACCGAAGTAGTAATATCATAAACCATCGAAATCAAAATTAATTCTCTCAATTCAAATAAACGTGTAGTATTCTTATTATATTAATAAATTTATAATATTTTTTTATATTTATTTAAATTTAATCTATTTATTAATTATGTTAAAAAATTTTAATTCGATTACGATTAATTTATTAATAGTATAATTCGTTTAATAATTATGTCATTTATTTATTAATCGTATCATTTATTTTTTAAATAAGTGATATAATATGGTAGTATTATATCATTAATTCAATTTAATCTATTCAATTTATTTAATTAATCAATATAAAATTTAACATATTTAATTAATTATTTATTTAAATAAAAAATAAATATAAAATATAAATAAATAAAATTATTATTTATTTAGACATAATTATTTATTTAAACACGATTATTCATTTAATTAATCATGTTTTAGTCGTGTCTTAATCGTGTTTTAAACAAATAAACGAATTCAAAAGGTCAAATCCGAATTCGATACGATTATTAATCGTGTGACACGAATATGATCCGATTATTATTCGTGTTAAAATTTTTAAATCCGAATTCGTTTAATTATATCGAATAATCGTAGCGTGACTCAAATTGTCACCTCTAGTCAAACCTGAAGAAGATAGAGTACAGTAAAATTTCGTTGATCGAATCCTGTTATTCGATCGACTGAATCTTATCGTAAATTTACTTTTTTAATGTTTTTTTTTAATTTTAAAATATTATTATAATTTTATAAAACATTAGGATTTTAGTATAAATTTTAAAATTTAATGAATGTTTTGATTTTAAAATAAATAAAGGGTTTAATAAAGCTTGATAATTTATAAAATTTTCTCAAAACTTTTAGGATTTATCGATTTTTTTGGTCAAATCTAAGATTCTTAATTGATTCTAAGATAAATCAAATTTCAATCTTCCATTGAACTCCTTAAACATGTTCCAAACATTCAATAATTTTCATTGAAATCACAAAAAAATAAAATAAAATTCTCTATCAGGAGAAAATAATCTTATCAATAAATAAGGTTGTGAAAATTTTGTAAAGAAAATTATATAACTTAACTACCGGAGTAGCGATGTGTTCTATATTTCTTTGCAAATGCAAGGTGACTTCATAAAACATTTTTACATGGAGTTAAACACACATAAAGAGGTTCTTCACAATCTCGTCGGCCAAGAGAATGCGAATCAAGTAACATACATTTTATGATATTTGCTATTTAATTAAATACGATATAAATATTTTAAATTTGAATTATTTAAAAAATTTTGAATACGTCAGATGTGAATATTTTTGTCACCCCTAGTTGAAAGTGGCTCACTCATAATCCGTTGAGAGGCAATGATAGACCAACAGGTACAAGACATGTCATACGTTAATTTTCTTGGTAGCTAAGAAAAGGAAGGTTAGGTAGTAACGTTACAAATGTGTAGGGAGTGCTCGTGGGTCTCAGCTAACCTTAAAACCCCGCAACATGAGGGTGGCTCACGACACTTTTGAGTTGGAAAAATCCATTAAACACTCCTTAATTCATAATCCTTCAATTATGTCACGTATCTAGAATTTGATAATCGAGTCATATTTTTAAGACACCACAATCATTTATAACATTATATTAAAAAATTAAATTGTATAAAAAACGTGAAAGTGATATCTCAATCGAGAACAAGTATTTCATGGTCAAAGAATTCTGATAGAAATATTCTGGCACGCTGTGATCAAGGCCTTTTTGAAGGTTCTCCCTGCAGAAAGTTTAAAAAAAATATATCTTCAAACCCAGTTTAGATGATGGTAAAGATGTAGAGGTGTCTAATGGATCGGGTCAGCCCGCGAACCGACCCGGCCTGGCCCGTCAAAATCCGGACCCGAATCGGCCTGGATTACTATTCACACAGTTCGGGCCGATTCGGGCCAATATAAACGGTCCGGTCCAGTTCCAGAATTCTGGAACCGCAAAACCGGCCCGAAACCGTTTCGGGCCCGCCGGTTCGGCGACGGAGACGGTGGCGGAGGCGGAGACGACGGTGGCGGATACGGCGGCGGTGGCGGCGACGATCGAAAACCGGAACCGGAACCGTCTGACGAACTGGCCCGGACCATTACTGTTCTGTCCCGGTTCCGATCCGGTTCCATGATACTCGAACCGTCGAACCGGCCCGGACCGGCCCGTCTAAGTTTTTGGTTCGATCCGGTTCCATGAAATTGGAACCGACGAACCGGACCGGACCGGCCACCACTATAAAGATGCTCCATCACATCTATTCATGCGGAATCATTTTTTCTGTTTTTTTTTTTTTACCTGAGTACAAACAAAAGGGAAAACAAATTTTAAGTGACAAGAAGCAACTTTGCTCAAGGCAAAACAGATACGCAACACCCGACTGGATGGTTGTAGTGGTAAGGCCTGGGATGGTATGGTCAGCATACTGCGTTCGAATCATCACGATGTCCGATTGACGTGTCAAGGTGGAGATCCCGGTTTATTCCTGTGCTTAGTACTACTACGGGTTGTCATTGCACATGCGTCTAGTGGTGTTAAGGGTAGGGTCATGTGATCTACGGTCACGGGTTCCGCGGGAGTAGGTACCTATCCCCGTGTGTGACTAGACGCCGCAATGATGGCTGAGTATGGGAGATTCCGGATTAAAAAAATAAAAAAAATGGATATGCATATACAGAACCGGAGATAATGAGAGTTATTCTACATATTACATAGGTAGACAACAGCTGAAAAATGACTTACAGAGTATCACAACATCCAAACATGTTCTCGGTTGGAAATAGCTGCAATAGTTAGTTTAACTGTATTGATAAATGCTACTTTGAAAAAAAAAAATGATTTCCTAGTTGTGTTCCCACGTCCAAACTGTTAGCCTTGTTCCAATCCTGAAAATGCTGCCAAGGTACTTCTTTAACATGAGATGCTACAGATGAGGCAACATACCTGAAGAATGCATGCATTAGTTCCTAAGCGATCAAGAGGGGGGCTTTTTGTTCTTTTTCTTGGCCGTTTTGGTGATAGCATCACAAATCTCTCTTTTTCGTTTGCTGTTGCTACTACTGTTGTTATTGCTGCTACTGTTATTGTTGTTTTTGTTATTGTTATTGCCGCCGTTGTAGTCATTGTCGTCGTTGTTGCCACCTGTGCTTGCTGCACTCTTGCCCTGATTTTCTAGAGCATCTCTCACGAAAAACTTCAACCTCCATAGAGTGGATTCACTCTGCAAAAGGGGAAAAACAAGCTCAAACAGCCAATTTTATAACATAGAAGATTCTATAAGAATATAAGACAACAATTACACTAATTTCTGACCACACCTGAGCATCAATATCGAGGTTAACCTCTTCAGCTGTTGCTTGAAAGCCTGTGTTACTATGAGCAACAATCTCCAGTGCTTTACTGAGATCCTCAGGGGACAATCTAGTAAGTGCCACACCAAGCCTTCTTTTCTCTTCAGTTGAAATTTTTCTGAAATAGCATTTTCAAATCTCTCTTCTAATTTTCCAGGCAGAGATAGATATGCAATGTTTAAAACTTTAAAGGCAACAAAACCTGCTTGCACTTGGAAATCTAGCATGCTATCAACACAAATAAATGAATACGCAAAGACATTGAAGGTATAATTTATAGTTCCTTTATTCCGATGCATGAATGCTTAGGTATTCTAGGTGTCATGGCTTAAGAAGCTAAAGTGTGATTGATTAGACTTTCATTTTCTTCTTTTCATTCTGTTTTTGATCTCCAACAATTTCTTCAGTAAGCTACGAGCATTGGTTTTAAAACCATAACTAAACAAATTTTGTCCACAAAAATCCTCTTAGCCCAAAGCCTTATCAGTCCTCATTGTAAACCAACTAAATAATGCCCCAATTAGAAAGATATAATGCTGAACATAAGCAAATTGCATTAAGTGCTTTCTTAAATAGAAAATCAATCCAAGAAACAATATCACAAGCTTGTTAAAGTAGGTTGTCCAAACTGTGTAACAAACCTGCACTTTCGAACAACCATTTCTCTGAGTTCTTCCAAATGCATATCGACCTCATAAAGCTGAAAACATTACAGTACTTTTAGATATTTCCACCTTTCATATTTCATTATTGATAAGATACTCCAGTTAAATTGGATTAACCCAGTATAAAGAATTTAAATTGCTTAAAGAAATCCATTGACTGCCCCTCCATGTCCAAAAGAAATCTTTTTATTACAAATATATCTTTCAAAATGTCAGCTCCAAAGAGTTTAACATGCCTCATTACTTGTATCTCTAGCCATTTTAGCATAAGCAGTTTCCTGAGCAAGCTGCATATCCAGCTGTGCGTCTGCCTCCTCTTCTTCGCGTCTTTTTTCCTACAGGTACATAGCCTTGGAAGTCAAACAAAAAAAATTAAATCACAGAAAAGGTAATTTGACTTTTGTCTCTAACAAAAGGAACCATACTGCTTAACCCCACGAGGTATTTATCAAAAGCTATCAAATCCTAGAAAGTCCCACTTCCATTGATATAGCAGGATAGGTAATTACCTCTTCAGTAACTTTAGGCAGAAGTTGCAGCCACTTCTCCTCAAATTTTGCCAGCAAAGTTTTTGCCATTACATGAACATCACTTCTTTCATCATTATATTTCATTGCATTCTTAAAAACCAACCTCACATCAGTACATATCTCCCGGACATTCTTATATTCCTTGGCCTCCATCTGTTTTTTAATCGTACTGAAGTCCATGGGCTTGTCAATAACCTAGTTAAACCATTTACAGTAATTAAATAGCATTCACATTACTAAGTGACAGGCACAAGACAGGCAAGGAGAGATTAATTAGTAGAAAATCCTCTAAAAAGATCTATGTAGGAAACCTTTATAACATGTGGATCACAGGGTCCAATCCTTATTGACATACCGAACCACGTCTCCATGTTATTGCACAAGTTTGAACACTTTGAAACATGTGTTCATATATTCAGTTAGATAGACAAGCCAAATAAAATAGAGCATTATTTATTTTCTAACAAGAATTAACAAAACCAAAATACAATCTAATTATTCATGATGCACTAGTGCACTAGGACATGAGAAACACTAACTATATAATGACAAATGATTTCTATAAAGGCTTCTACATGCTCCTTTAGTCTTTGCTGAAAATAAAATTACTTACAAGCATACAACCAGTTTTTAAAATTTCAGGAACTTGCCAAGCAAGAAACCTTAAGACTGTCTCAGTGACGATACTTGGACTATGTGCAATGATCATAATCAGACACATACATTCTAGCTGCTACTAAAACATTTCATTAACTAAAAGTAAATGGAGAAACAGTAAGAAAAATAAGGATCTTCAGTGAGTAACCACATTTATTGACATGTAAATCATTGAGAAAGAATCAGCAAACATACCTCATAGTAGTCATCTAAACCGAGGCCTTTGACATCAACAGGTTGCATGAAGGGCCAAGCCCATTTGTGCTGTGTAATCTGAGAGCAAGAATAAAAACATGTCAGGCAAATTAACATGAACTCTTCAAGTGAGATAAAATGTGTTGCCATATTTAAAGCACCCGGATGACCTAATCAAAAGTGCAGATTTCTGTAGCATGTTAGAAAATGTTACAACATGAGTTTTTTTGCAGCATTTACAACATCAAAAACAAGAAGAGCATCCACTAGGCTTTTGTATTATGCATGAAGTTGTATGGACATATGTCACCTGATAATTTATTCTTAAAATTCTGTCCATGTGTACTACGTGTTCTAACTCAATCAACACATTATAGAGCATGAAAACAGTTAAAAACTAGCCATAAAAGTCAAATTAATAACTAAAACATTTGGTTGGTTATAGCATTAACAGGAAGGTTACTGTGTCAATGGAGACAAACAAAAAACAGTAAGATTTTTTTTAGTAAGACAAAAGGCATATATCATTGTACATAAAGATGAGTGAATCACATTTAGTATGATATTACCATATGCGCACCAACATTTATCCAAATGTACATGCATGATCGTGTGTATGTCCACACCTTCTAATATAATGGGCCTTTTTATCTTTTAGCACAGAATTTAGCAGAATTAAACCATTGATTTCACGGTAGCCATGTAGTTAGAGGAATCAAATTAAAAACTCAATGAGATAAATACAATCGAATATGGTAATCTATGCAGAGTAATGCTGTGTCAAGAAATATTAAGTTTCTACTCAAATATATAAATCTAATGCACAAAGAACTAGCCTAGAGTACAGCAAGTTTGTCTACCACGGTCTTGTACTATGTGTCATCAGCATTACTAGTATATTGTGAATTGTGTATTGCTATTAAGCACTTATTTTCAGTTAAATGGGAAAATCTGCACACTTCTAGCTTCAATTCAGGATTTATCAGTAAACAATTCATCAACATAACGCATAACTCAAATTATAAAGATCAGCATTTCCAAGTAGCAAATGAAGAAATATACTGTTGCAAAGTATTAGTGATTACATTACGCAATATTGTGCCGAATTGGCGCATAAGCTCTTCCATTCTCTTCTCAGCAACTTTCTCCCGTCGTGATGCCTCTTGCTGCTGCTTCCTAATGCTAGGCACATGTCTCTCCTTTTCTTTATCCTTCACAACTGAACTACCTTTGGAATTGCTAGCCTGCTTTTTACTCGAATTAAGATAAAACTGTTCGATCTCATTCACTCTTTCCTCTAACTACAAGTCAAGAATCATAAAAATCAGATAATAATCCATTTTTGAAATTCCAAAATCATAAGCAGCAAGCCATGATTAACCAAACTTCACCAGAATTGTTTAAAAATCAGGCTCTAAATCAACGTACGTGAAATTAGTTTCTAATTTCATACCATACTTGTCAATTCATCTTACCTTATCAACCTGTTGAAATATTTCGTCGACGCGACAACTAAAACCCTCGACATCTGCAATGTCGGGTTCAATATTCGCGGGCAAAACGGCCCCGAAATTTGAAACTGGTGCATCCATGCCTTCCATCCGATACCAGGACAAAGAAAATCTTGTAACTGGTAATACTACAGCGAAGGCGTAAAAGATAACCTATAGTAAAGAGAGGTACAGTGGAGAAAAATAACACAGTTGTGGTCGAAGAACGGAGGTTGTAGTGAGGCACAGCTGTAAGCCGACAGCATAAAACGCGACGACAGTGGGTTTGTGCTCTAGGCCCCGTTTGCCGTCTGGGCCAAATTCGGTGTCGTTTCGTTAGATTTCGGATGATCGCCGTTATAATTTGTCTTTAAAAAAATTGTCTCGGTATAATTTATGAATTGAACTTCGTAGTCCGTTTAAATGAAACTAAGATTTAAATGTTTGTCACTTGCTAATAAATAAAAATAAAGGTAAGAAATTGTAAAATATGAAAGAAAAAAAAAAATCTTTTTAGAGCAAATGCGTACCAAAATTTTTTTAGGTGTGTATTTCTTCTTATTCAATTATATATAATATTCAATAAATTACATAAAATATAAAAATTTTAATAAATAAAAATATATAATAAAGTGAGATAAAAAAAAAAGTTGAATTAATGATAAAGATAAAAATATATCTTTTTTAAGTTTTTGCACCTTTTTCAACTGAAAAAAAAGTTTAAAAAATCAACAATTTTCTTTTTCGCATTTATTACTGTGAAATATAATTTTTTTTATAAAGTGAGATAAAAAATTCACTTATTTATTTTAATATATTAAAAAATATTATAAATAAATGGTCACTCATGCAAAAAGAAAATATATTTTACATTTATAATTAATAATAAATTTATTTTAAAACAACAAAAACAGAAGAATGAATTTTACTAAATTAATATATTTTATTTTATTTTAAATTTAAAATTTCAATAAATATTTTTTGCCTAATCATCTCCAGCCCGTATACAGACAAACAGACATACAGATAGAGCATTTTTTTAATAACAATATTTTTACTTTATTAAAATAGAAATGTGTTAATTATAATTTTATTATTATTATTTTATTGTATTTTGTAAATTTTATTGAATAATATTAGTTAACTTCGCATTTTATGCAAATTTTTTTTAAAAAAAAAATTAAAGTTATTGTATTGCTTGTTTAGAATAGATTTTTATGGAGAAAAAAATTTGTGCGACGTATTATGATTAATTGCAAATAATAAATATAAGAATTTTGTTATTGAGTAATTTAGAGTATTTATTCAAATTTTGATATTTATTATTTATTCTTTAAATTTTTTTTAAGGGCTAACAATTTCATTAAAAGTTACAATAGAGATACAACAAACTACTATTAACGTATAATTCAACATACGATCGCACCCAAAATATGTAATCTGGTAATTTTATTTCGCAAGAGACAATTGTTTTGCGTTTGTTCTGAATTCGATTTATCGGGAATATATTTTTTATAAGAGTTTGATATAACTGTGAATTTTATTTGAACTGTCCTTTTCACGTGACGTCTGTCTTATGTCTGTCTAAGGTTCGATAGATTAAAATCTTTTACGTAAAAAAAAAAAAAAAAAAAAAAAACTATCATCAAGGACCGGTTTAAAAATTTCTAACATTATATTTGATCGATTAAAGCAGCATTTCATTTTACTAACAAATCAGCACAAAGAATATCATCATTAATTTTGCATACCTTAATATTGAGCTTCCATGAACATATCCCTTAGCTCTTTCAACTTGTCCTCTACCTGCATTATTGGCTCCTCTTATTAATAAAACATTAGAATATCTGCAAAAATTGACCTTTCCCTACCGGATGTGTTATATTACCTTAAGTTGGAAGGAAGAAAATAGAGGAGAATTAGAATGGAAACGAAAATAGGATTAAGAATGTGAATAAAAAAATTATTATTTAGTTAAAATTGATTCAATTAGTTTTATTTTGTCTTTTAAAAAAATAAAAATAATTTAAATGAACAAAAATAAAAATCCATATATTTAAAGCAAACTTCGGACCATAACCATAAACCCGTCGTCGCAATGACAACAAAGTGCATGAATAAACCTTATAACAAAACATAAAAATATTATAAGAATAATACTATAAGATTAGAATGAAAAGAGTAATAAATAATAATAATAATAATAATAATAATATCCTTATTATTTGTTTATATTTATTATTTATTAGAAAGAGAATGAGTATTTCATAATATATTTATATTTAGTATAGAAAAATATTATAAGAATGGAATAATAATAATAATATCTTTATAACAAAACATAATAAAATATCTATCATCATTTTGCATAAATAAAATTATATTTGACAGATTTTTTATTATTTTCGATTTCATTTTCATTTTTTAATATTTTATTCTATTCAATCAAACGTATTCTTACATATTCGAACCCTAAATTTTAAATCCAAAAGGTAAAATCATACCAAGAAAATACACAATAATTTCCGGATTTGAGTCCAGAAACTCATATATTTGAAAGCAAAACGCCCAACAATACAAGAAAAAACATAAACCATAGCAATTACCACCACAGATCAAGATCACGGTGAATTGGAAGGAGGACAAAAACTAGAACTAACAGAATAACATAGAAGAAACAGTGAAAATTAAGCCAGATAAGAAGCATACACCACCGAATAGGGACTAGGGAAGGGAGAGGTATCTCTCGCTTCAGTAGTGGTGGAGGAGATGAGAAGAGTTTGCGGGTTTTTGTTTTTTTTTTTCAGAGAAAAAAATGTCCGGAGAAACGAGAGGGAGAGAAATCAGAATAATTGACAAAATAACTTTTAAAATTGAAAATAAAACGAAAAAAATTTTCCATTGATGGAATTAAATGTATAAATTGATTGAACAATTTCGTGGGTTCACACATAATTTCAGATATATGTACATATATATGTGTGTGTGTATTAAAGTTTTTTTTAATTTATTATATCTAATTCATTTAATGATTAAAAATGATGTCAAAGATAGTATAATTTTAAAAGGATTTGGATATTATTTAAATTTAAAATAAGATTAATATCCATATGTTATTGTTAATAATATCGATATTATATTGTTAAGAAACTGTGGATATATACAAATAGTTTGTATTTTAACGTTATGGATGTATAGAATCCTATTTTTACTTATCATAAAGTGGATTACTGAAATTTTTTTATATTAAATAAATTTAATTATCACGTAATATTTAGTTTACAAAAATTAAAATGACAAAAGAAAAATAAATAACTTAATATATTACTATCGTATTCCCAAAACCAAATAACTGAGACCGACGGCTAGTAATGTCAAACTGGTACGAGTGAAAAACAACCAAAAGCCGACTTGGTCAACAAGCTGGCAAACCGGGCCCCGCACCTCAACGACCGAACAAGACGCCACTGACTTCTTCTCCCGTCATGTCTATTATTATCACCGGCTACAGCAAGTTCGTGGTCACCACCGCCGGGATTCGCCCGAAACATCGGAGCCTGATTCCTTCTTTTACTCAGCCTTTTTTTTATGTCACTCAGCTCCATTTCCGTCGGAATCTTCGCCAGTCCAATCAACACCTTATGGTTATGACTGCGAGAATTTCTAGCATAATAACGGTACCGGTAATTCACGGTAGCCAGTGAGTTTGAACTCCTCCTGCTGTTTATGTAGTAAATCGGACTATCCGGTATCCGATGCTTCTTGTTGATAGTATTGTTGTCATTATTATCGTCGTTTTTTTCAGTATGAAAAGAGAACTCGAAAGAATTGTCGTCTGCATCTTGATCAAAACTGTCATATTCATGTTCAGCTTGATATTGATCAGTTAAGAGATCACAGAGAGAAATGGCATCTTCATGATCAGATTCTTCTACTTCTCCTTCTTCACGATGTGGCAAATATGTAATTCTCTCTTGCGACTCCATTACAGAACAGAGCTAGCTGACCTAAATAACTAGAAGGAAGAAAACGAAGAGAAAAAGGAAGGAAAGAGACTTGAAAATGTTTGTGGATTGCTTGGTAGATTGGAGAAACCTTAAAACTATATATATAAAGATATTATTTAATAATTTATTATTTTTTAAAACGATAATTTAAGAAATTATTTTTTTCGTTAACAGTGCGAGCTAGAGATATCTGATTCATTCCTTGTCCAGCACTGCAATTTGACCGTTTATGCCTGTAGTAACTAGAAGCAGAAGCGTCTGTTGTGGTTTCCTCTTACTAGTTCTAGAAGGCAATTCTTAATTTTAGGTTAACGGTCGATTGCACCTTCATCCCAGGAACACAGATTTGACTAATACGAGACTAGAAGAAAAAGGGCATCAGAAGCGTAATCCCTTCTATTAAACAGCCAATAATTTCTCTCGAACAAGAACACCATCGAAATAATTCAAGCCACGTGTATATATTTTATTGGTTATTATTATACACGTAAAATACATAGAATTCAGAGTGTTCTCTTTGAAATAATATGGTATTTATTTGACATTATGATATAATTAAATAATAAAACAATGCCGAAGGGAGAAGAGATCCTTCTTGGCAGGAAAACCGCGTTCGAAGTAAACAAGATCTTAAAGACGGGAGTCTCACACTCTCACTCTCTTACTATTTCATTTCTCAGCTTTGACGTGTTAAATATAAAAGAAAATATTGGGTAGGATCACAAAATTGGTATACTACGATACAGTAGGGTGATAATATGAATAATTAAATTATATTTATATTATATTAATAAATTTATAGTATAGTTTTTATGCTCAAATTTAATCTGCTTATTAATTGTATTAGTAACAATTAATTTAGATACAGCCTATTCGTTAATCATGTCAACTGTATATTGAATATATAATATAATATGATATGATTATTTATTTATTAAATAAAAAATTGAGTTTAATAATTTGATTTAATCTATTTAATTAATAAATAAAAAATCTTATCTATTTAATTAATTAATTATTTAAATATAAATAACATAATAATAATAAAAATTATTATATTAAATAATTATTCATTTAAATACAATTATTTATTTAGATACAATATCTATTTAACTAATAATATCTTAAATAAATAAATAAATTTAAAAATTAAATTTAAATCCAATACTATTACTAACCATATGATAAAAAAACGATTTAATTATTATTTATATTAAAATTTTAAAATCTAAATATATTTAATCACATTAAATTTACAACGAATAATTATATCCTAACTCAAATTACTATATTAGATCACAACACCTGCAGCTATATCTAATAATTTAATAATTTTTAAACATATACATATATTTATTTTAAAAGTTATCGATAAAATTTATAACACATATTATTATTATTATTATCACGCATTGTTATTAATTAATTTTTTTTATGTGTCTTTGAAAAGTCTACTCATCCTCTTTTTCTAGATTATCGTGTACTTTCTAGGATTTGTTTAACCAAAATTTTTTTTTCTTATCTAGAAGAGAAATCCATTAATCTTTGCATATTCTTCACCAACTCCTGTCAAAATGGCAATGGTCTATCAATCTTTGCATAATAGAATGACCCAGTCAATACTCAAAACTTGGTCCAATTCTTCTCCTAACAATTTTGTTTTTAATCTAATTTACTAAACTTCACTGAATATTGTTACCAAAGTAATTTCATTAACACTATGACTTTGACTGTAACTGCGAGACTTCTAGAAAATATATGCGTGTAATCAAAGACTAAAGAAGAATGTCGTGTTTTAAATTTTCATCATTGCAAGAACAATTCAAAATATAAAACTCAAAACTCATATTAATTTTTTTTATTAAAAAATATATATATATTAAATTAGAGAATAATCAAGTTTTAACTAATGATTTTTACTGTGTTAAGATGATATTAATGCCGCCAAATTATACTCTCACAAAGATGATTAATCCTAAAATAAAAAGGTTCTTGAACCATTTTAGGTTAAATAATTTTATTATTTTTTTTTCAAATTTAAAGATATTTTACTTAAATGATAATAATTTAAACATAAATTTTATGAACAAGTGTCCTTAAAATATTTATTAAAATTTTTGTATTTATTATTAATAAATATAAAAATCTTAACAAGTATCTTAGATACTCCTTATTAAAACACTTTAAAAATAGATACTTATCTCTCCCCTTATTTTAAAAATATCTTTTATAATTATTTTTATATACTTATATATAACAATAAAATTAAATTTATTTATTTATTTATTGTTATTAAAACATATATTTAATTATTATTATAATTTAGAAAATTAACTATATATTTAATAATTAAAATCAAATGTTTAGAAAAAATTTTATGACACTAATAGTTCAATAAAATAATTGGTATAATTTTTATTAAATTATCATCCCCTTTTTATAACTAAATATAACTTAATAAAAAATTTAAAATAAAAATAAAAATATTAAATATTTTATTTTTTTTTAGCTATAATTGTAATTAAAGATGGAATACCTATTTTTTTATCTATAATAATAATAAAGTAATATTTTTCTAAGCTTCAGATAAAATAACTTAAAAAATCAACTGTTAAAATGAAGATTTCCTGTAAATCTAAACCATACGGCAGGCTGTTAACCATGGTTTCTACTAGAAGTATCCATGTGATACAAATTCTCAAATTTATATATTTTGTTAGAGAAGTAAAATTTGAGATAAATAAATTCCAGTCAATTCAAGCTAAATTGATCTAATTCATTAATTTATATAATTTAAATTATTTTAAAAAATTTATAGATTGATTTATGAATTAAAATTTTATAATATATCTGTGAGCTATGTGTCTATGTCTAAAGTATAATATGATAATTTTTTAATATTTATAATTGTACTAATTTTGTAAATAATTGATATGATATCATGATTTTATAATTAAATTGAGGATTTAAGATGATTAAAATAGAGTTTCGAAGTCATAAACGTAAGAATCTCAACATAATTAAAAGTTAGTTTTATTTTAAATGGGATCCTAATAATATTTTTTAATTTGAGAGAATTCAAGTAAAAATTTATAATTTCAGCTGATTCGATTAAATAAATAAGGTGATTCGTTTGATCGATATTTCAAGGATTATCTGAAAAAATTTTGCCTTAAATTCATTCGAACAAATAGGAGATTCGTTTGATCAAATTGATCGATTTGTTCGAATAAGTTAAAATTCATTCGAACGGTAAAATAAAAGCCCTTTGATTTTTTAAGGTATTAAAGAATTCATTTAAACAAACCTTAATTTATTTGATCGAATTTAATAGTCATTCGAACAAACCCCTTGATTTATTCGATCGAACCTGCAAAAATTCCTGCAAAATGACTGTTTTACCTTCATTTAAAATTTTCTCCTTTATATTTTTCAAGAAAAAAATAATAATTTCATCCTTTTATTATATATAGGGGTTAACCCCTTCCCTTTCTACCATTTTCTTTCTCTTTTCTTCTTCTTTCTCTTCTTATCCCCCTCTCCTACGTTCTCTCCTTTGCTCCCCAAAATCCATTACCCAAATTTTTACAAGTTTTTTATTTCTCTTCATCCTCTTACCATATTTTACATTCTAAACTCTCTATCGACTGCAATTTGTTGCAAGAAATGAGAAATCACAAAGGAAGAAGTTAGAATTTGGGGAATAATTTGGGTTTTTCGAGTTCTAGGCGAAATCGAAGTAATCTAAGAGTATTACGAGGTAAATGATGTCATTCCTAACCCATTTCTATCTTTTGTTTTGCATTTTATTAAATTTTGAATTTATGGATATTATTGTTCATCTATGAGTTTAAGTTAGTATTTATCACTTGACTTTAAGTTGTTTCACGTTAATTAAGTTATAGAGAAGTTGGATAAATGATTAGGCAGCTAAAGATACGAATTTGAAAAATGTGGGTAAATCAAAACAATATTCAAATTACTATTTCGAGAAGAAATTGAGGTTCATTCATTAAAATCGTAAAACTAAGTTAAAATACATTAGTTAGGCAATAATGTGGGTTCGTATCGATGAAAAATGGATAATCGAATGAATAACAAAAATTTATCTGAATTCGTATAAAAGTCGATTTTAAAAACCGGATTAGAATATATTGCATGCATACGAGTCTAAATTTATGATTTAGAAATGACTATTAATATGGTTTTTAGTATATGTGTTTAAGCAACAATACGCGAGCGAGGAACTTGCGTGAGGTACTGAAGAACAAGGGGGATTAAAGAGTGTATACCTTTCTTAGACAGTGAATGTACAACTTTATATTTTTATCGCTTTAATACAAATTTTGGATACTCTTAATTGTTTGTAAATATTTTATAAATTTAACCTCATATGTTTAATGCTTTTGTTTTGTGTTGAGAAAGGGTCAGGAAGCCAGATTGACTTATGTTTAATGGATATTTTGATACTCATACTTATGTTTTCTTATATATATATTGGACTTGTATGAATATGTAAATATATGTATGCATATTAGTGTAAAAGTCATGAGGATTGGGATTATTTACTGTAACTACAGGATGTTAAAGATATGCCCTAGAATCAAGCGTGTTATATGGTTCAGGGTTATATTTTTTTATTATATACCTTTTGTAATTAATTGTAAATTATTTACGATTAATAAAATGGCATTATTCTATTTTGCATTGTTTTCAATTACTGATTTCTTTTTTTCTTTAATATGATACGAGATATATCTCTGATTGTATTATATGTTGAGATTCTATCTATAAGGAGTTATAGATATAAGAACATAATATTCGATTTAAATATATTCTAAAACTTATTCCCAGTTGAGGTAGTGTCACGAGGGACAATGACATTGCATGACCGACATGTTTTATTACTATCAAGGATTAGTATTGTATAACATCCCGGTTCGATGAGGACAGGAAGTGGCGTTGAGGCCAAGGGAGCCTGAGCAAAGACCGACTTCTTACAGGCTTCTAGGATGGCAGGGATGAACTGAATCTCACATCGAAATACAAGAGAAAGTTACTGGACTATAAATTTAAAAATGAAACCAAGTTGTTAACAAGGTCTTTTGGGATGGGTGGTGGTTTAACTCCAAGAACTACGTAGTTAAGCGTGCTTAGACGAAAGCAGTACCAAGATGGGTGACCTCTTGGGAAGTCCTCGATAACCCATTCCAAAAACAAAATCGTGAGGCCCCAAGGGTTGGATCGAAGTGGACAATATTATTGACAGATTTGGACCAAGTGTTACAATTGGTATCAGAGTCAACTCTCCTCCAGTACGATGGTGGTGGTTCGGGAACGAACTAGGCAGAAGCTGGTGGGCATGTAACATCCCGATCCAATGAGAGCGAGAAGTGGCGCGGGGCTGAGGGAGCCTGAGTAAGGAGTGGCTTCTGACAGGTTTCTAGGATGGTAGGGATGAACCGAATCCCACATTGAAATGGGAGAGAAAGTTACTGGGCCATATATGTAGAAATAGAACCAAGTTATTAATAAGGCTTTTTAGGATGATTGTTTAACTCCAAGAACTATGCAGTTAAGCGTGCTTAGACGAGAGCAGTACCAAGATGGGTGACCTATTGGAAAGTCCTCGATAACCCATTCCAAGAATAATACCGTGAGGCTCCAAGGGTTGGGCCAAAGCGGACAATATTATTGATAGACTTGGACCAAATGTTACAAATTGGATACTAATAGTTGGGTGATAAGCTCATGTCACAAGAGCATAAATA
The DNA here is from genome assembly GCA_035590515.1 of Trichilia minutiflora. NCBI lineage: Eukaryota > Viridiplantae > Streptophyta > Magnoliopsida > Sapindales > Meliaceae > Trichilia > Trichilia minutiflora. The sequence goes on from JAVXUL010000009.1 coordinate 10,713,225, forward strand.
TAAGTATTACGTTGGTGAACGTGATACTGAATATGATCGACCGTAATAGAATCACATGAGTGATTATCTACAGTCAATGATTTATTGCACATCCGTATTAGTGTACCATTAGTCCCTTGACTTGAGACATCACGACTATAATCTGCAGTGAGACACATCATTCACTTGTGTATATCACACTAGGCTAGCCACACCTGGTAAAAAAAGCTTGCTAGTAATGTGTTCTTATTATAGAGAGCGGATGATGGTCAAGATGGAATCTGCTGACTCAGATATTGGAGCTTGAGATCCTAAGCGGAACTGTCATTTACAGGAATTGAATCTCTGGCCAGAGTACATGTATTCTGAAAAGGACTTTATTAGATACATGGATCCTGTTTATGATTGAGGTTATAATCCTATAATCGAGTTAGGTGTTTGATAATTTTATGGCCCGCACTCGATTGAGAGTCGACAACAGAGGGATCGTACTATATGTAAGTACGACTATATGGGTTTTCTTGAATCTTTATTTTCTATAATCT
>JAVXUL010000009.1:10744822-10756696 GCA_035590515.1 Trichilia minutiflora
ATAAAAATTAATTATTTAAGTAAATTATTTTTAAATAATAAATATGAATTTAATTATTGCTTAAATAAAAAGTTATAAATATTATATAAATAAGTTATAAGTATTAAATTGAGTATTATCATTTTTATCATTGAGGTCTTAACTTTTATCATTTTAGGATATAGTTTAGTTAATTTTTTTCAATATCATCCCAACCACCATCCAATTCCGTCCGACTGTGTAAGAGTAGAATGAACTTCTTGCGGCAACTTGAACAAACACAGAACTTGCACCAGACCCACTTCTTAAAAGAAAAACTAAAACCCTGAATACCCACAGATCCTCGTCATTCTCCTGTTCACATCTCATCACTCATCTCTCTCTCTCTCTCTCTCTCTTCTGCGGCCTTCAACCCAACTGAAGAAAACCACCGCTTGAAGCCCACGCCAAAAGCCACATTAGTTTGCTAATCTTTCTCCAAATCTGTCAACTACCTCGGCTATTGTTCACTAAGAGAAGCCAACCGCATCTGCCATCACCATTACCCCTACATTGATGTAATAATATCTACTATCACCGTTACCGTAAAGCAGTCTCAAATTCGAATATTATGAGTGACACTTTGTTAAAACGTCAATGAGTTATATTGTAAATTTTATTTCAACTATCTTTTGATAAGTGACAGCATACTTGTTTTTCATTCAATAAATTAAAATTTTTAAGTATAAAAAAAATCATTTACTGTAATTCAAGTAATATTTTTGATTAAATTATTAATTATGGTGCATATATACATCAATAATTTGTTCTCATGTTAAGCAGAAAGTTGACTGCATCGAGATGCCATATCATATCCAGAAATTTCAAAAGAAAAGGAAAGAAAAAAAGGACAAGGGGTCCGGCCAATTCCTGTCTGACTACTTCGGTTGTATTAGCGCCTACTGTTCTAGAAGTCCAAGCACAAAATAGGAATCGTCCTCCTTGATTCCTCTTAACTATTATTATTTATTTCTTTTCTTCTAGAAGCCATCGTAATCAGCCAGACAAAAAAAGCACACCCAAAAATAAAAATAAATGAAAAAGGCCTTCTCTCTTTTCTCGGCCACCCTGTTAACTATATATATTTCAACTTTCGTTGTTTACTTTCTCATCATCAAACAACATAAGAAGATACTCCTTTTAACAAATTCCTTAAACTTTCAATTCTATGTATTGATTTTGTTCTCGTTTCAATTAATATCCTCTCAAAAATGATGGCCAAACAGTACTCTAACCAGCTTGACCCAGTCCTGCGGCAAGAAAGTGATCATCACCTGCAAGATTTTGATGAAACTGAAGAAGAAACACTTTCTCTTTGTGATTTTGCCGTAAATAGTAACTCAGAGGATTACTGGAAAGAAAAAGAAGAGTACCGTCAAAGCACTTCTGATGATCAAGATCTCTTTGAGTTCTTTAGTGAAGATTTTACTGTTTCTTCAACTTATCCGAAAGAGGATATAATCTTCTGTGGTAAACTTATTCCCTACGGAGAACCAGCTGCCGATCAAGAACAAAGCCAGAAGACAAATAGGCAGAAAAGTATTAAGAGGAGTCTCATATTTCCATGGAAATCAAACTCATTCAACAAGTTCAGAAGCACTTCTTTGAAAGCACAACAGCAAGAAAAAAACACTTATAGTTACAAGTCATTATCTCAAAAGAATAACGGGTATGAGAAGTTTTATGATTTTTCAGTGAAGAAAGTACCATCAACAGAAGCTAAAGTTTCTGTAAAGCCTAGATGGTATTTATTTGCATTCGGATATGGAAGGTTTTCAACAGAAATGGAGGTGAGAGATAAAGAGAGCAAACAGAGCAGGAAGATTCCGGAGACGATGTTCCGATCATCGGACGGTGATGGTGAAATGATGAAGAGTAGTGAAACTAAAAAGAGATCCTCATCGTGGAAGAGTTTGTGGACATTTCTTAGAGTTTTAGGGTGTCAAAGGCAGCGTGCAAATGCTGTGGCCAAGGCCTCCTTTGGTTGCATTCGACATGTTTGAGATGAGACTGATTATTGGTGTTTTAATCGTAGGGAGTTGTTGGGTGGACCAAGATCGACCAACTTATGTATACCAGAATCGAATTTTGAATGATATGTCCAATCTTCTTCATTTTACTTTTACTTTTACTTTTACATTTTGTTTTTTTTTTTTATATAAATTTTATTTTCATTAAAAAAATTATCGTCTATTACTCATATATTGACACGAGTTTTAATTCTCATTTAGTATGACAATATTTAATCAAAATATTTGTATTAACAAAAAATATAAATTTATCCATAATTATTAGTAAAAAAGAAAAACAAATAGCCCATGTGATTTTCAGTAATATCACTTGTCCTTATCAAAAAGTTTATAATAAAAACTTCTATAATTTTATGAAATTATTTGTTATAAATATCCTTATAGTTATAATTTAGAAGAGTATCGACCCCTCTATTAATAATAAAAATACCAATTTTTATCGTGTGTGTGTGTATATATATATATATATATAATAATAATTTATAATTAAATTGATAAATTATTAAATTATTTTTTAAATATAGTATTTAGAATTATATAAAATTAAAAAAATATTAAAACAAGTTATTGAGTTATTTTTTAAAAAATAAAAGTATTAAAATTTTCAGTGTTTATATTTATTCATTTTTATTTTTAATTATAATTTTTTATCTATTTTTTTAAATATAGCATATTTAATAATTTAAATCAAATTGGGATCATAATTTATAGTATTTTAACTAATTTTCTTAATTTAAATTTAAAAAATTATATTATAAAATATTTATATTAAACTTATTAAATATATTTTAACGACTATAATATTTTATATTACAAAAAATTTAATTTATAATTTTATATTTAGAAACACTTTTAAAAATGAATTTATCAAATATTAATCAAAGGATAAAATTTTTTGTATTTATTCTTATCTACTTTTTATTTTTAATTACTAATTTTAATTATAATTTATTCGATTTAATTTTTTGTAATATATAATTTATAAAATTTATATTAATAAATTTGATTTTAATATTATAAATTATAAATTCAGTTTTGTATAAATTAATAAATTTAGTTTTCAATATTATAAATTATAAATTATTAGCTAAATTTTGTCTAAATTATTAAATACGCTATATTTAAAAAAAAATAGATGGAATAAATTATAAATAAAAATAAAGTAAGTAAGTAAGCATAAGTATTGAAAATAAAAAAATATTTTTATTTTTTAAAAAATAAGTCAATATTTTCTTTTAATAATTTTTTAATTTTATATGATTTTAAAGATTATATTTAAAAAATAATTTAATAATTTGTTATTTTGAGTATTAATTATTTGATATACATAAATATATAAATTTTTTTATTTTTATTAAGATATTTACATGATAAAAATTAGAGATTTATATTATAAAAATTAATATTTTTTAATCTGTAATAAAGATAATATTTGTTACTTTTCTAAATATACAGTTATTTATTATAAATATTTTAATGAGAGAATAAATGATATTTTAAAAAACTATAAAAAATTTTGTCACAAATTTTTTAATAGAGATAAGTAACATTATTGAAAAATATAGAGGGTATTTGCCTTCCTCCCTTATTAGTAATTTGAAACAAAATTGTTTGGATTTTCTGTTTGTTTCTGCAAATTGAATTCAACAAAAATACCTCCCACAATTCCACTGCTTTGTCTTAAAATTAAGAATCAAGCAGTGAAAATAGAAACAGCAGGTAACACCGCTGAAAATATTGATATCAAGGAAACAAAAGGAAATATATATATATATATACACACACACACAAAATTAAAGAGAGAAACAAGCTCCGTCAATAAAATAATATATTGTATATTACTAATTTTATGTTACCGAGGGTATAATTGTAATTGCATATTATAAGACAAAATTTTTTTACCAACTCTTGAATTGAACCAATTTGGACGGCAGGGGTATACGAGACATCTTCGAAAGTTGAGGGGTATTTATTACGACAGAAATTATTAAGGAACATTTGTTATAAACTGAGACCAATGTGTGTATATGTCATTCCCCCAAATTATTACCTTTAGTATAACATATATTTTTATGTTAAATGTGTGTTTTACATAAATACGTTAAAAACATTGTTATAAAATTTTATAAGGTGAGAAAATTTAAATCCTAAAATAACTTAATTCATATCATTATCTAGATTTTTGTATACAAAAAATTTTTTATATAAGAGGACCCTTTTAGGATACTATAATTTGTTATCCATTAAATGGTAGCATCTATGTAAAGAGTACCTGGGACAACTCTATGATTCTTGTATAATTTCATAAACTAGCTATGACTTCCCATGATGGTATAAATTATGTTTAAATTTTCTCATAAATCTATCAATTGACTAGGAAATCTTTACTTTATACTTCAAAAAATGTTAAATGTCAAACTTTATTAAAGGTTAATTTATAATTATATTTAAAAAAACGCCCACTTTTCTTCAAGTTATTGACACTATGATATATGATACTTCCTACTATTCTCTGATAGGATAAGAAACACTACGGCACTGTCAATCTATCATGATAGCCGTAGCAAATATGAGCAAGAAGAAATGTCATCAACTCTGGGCAATTTTCACCATCATGGCTTTCCGAACGGAAAAATAAAGCCTTTAATATTGGACGGCTGCTTTTAATTTCTTTGAATGAAAAGATAGCGCAAATTTCATACACCGATTAGTAACTTTCATTATTTCTTCTTCCTCTTTCTTTCAATCAACTTATTATTTTATTTTCATTGGAGCAAGTATCACCCTACAACAGCAATTGGCATTCAATGAACAATTTTTTTAACAATATGAAGGTTGACTTTTTGACCTATAACTTACAAAACGTGGCGACAAAACTTTGCTTAACCTATTGTCCAAAATGGATTTCTGCTAAACCTAAACAACAATAGCTTTTCCCATCTCTGCGTTACAAAAATAAGTTTTAAATGATTGAATGAATATCATCATACAATGCAATTGTTATAAGGAACTATGAACTTAAGAAAACATCTAACTATCATAATTTCATTTGGCATCGAAATTAGAAGTTAAGAGATGATTACTCTTTCAGTGTCCTCAAGTCTTCACTTTGTCCTCTTCTTCTTCCATCTCATCTTCCATTTTCTACTGCTCCTTTCTTTGGTATTTTTTCACCATTAGCAGGCCAATCTATAATTTCTGAGCGTTGTTGTCCTTTTTTTATTTTTAGTTTCTTCTGTTTCGGGAAACTGCAGCACATAGACCATTATCACATATGGTTCCTTCAAAGCAACTTTTTTCTATTATGTTATTATATTGTTTCCATAAGCAAAAACTCGAATTCATTGGAAGTAGCAGTTCTTTACATGTCCGAACTGACATGAAATGAGGTGCTGACTTCATTATTAGGACAACTATATTAACCCAAATTCCAAGATTATAGGAATTGTTTTGTTAATTGATAAGGTTACTTGCATTTAAGCTGGAAACTCAATTCTAAATCTTTATGCCTTTCATCAAGATACTATAGTCAAAATAAAATAGCGAGGGAATGAGAAATACCCTATAATTTCATAAAACGACAAATACCCACCCGCTCTATCTTTTATATCAAACCCCCCCAAAGTTTGAAAGTTATGACAAATTTCCCTTAAAATGTTATTATTGTCTCATTTTAGGGTAAAATTATTATCACTATACCCTTAATAATAAATCACACAATCACTATTATACCCTTGATAAAGTGAATGTACATAAAAGATGATAAAGTGTTTCAATAAAATTATAAAATTATCGTTGGTCCTTTAACCTTTTTAGGGATGGGATGCACTTTAGGGGGTTACGTCACAACTTTCAAATCTCAGGGTTTTTTTGTCACAAAACATAAATTAGGGGGTTGATTGTCATTTAATGAAACTATAGGGATATTTGTCATCCGCCCAAATAGTGTTTTTCGATTAGTTATTCCTAAGATGATATTATGAAGCTGCACAAGATAGCAGGAGAAAATGTCAAAGCCTGTTTGCCTTTTTTCAAATTCACTTCTGCTTTGACTTGTCCCATCCTCAAATGTGACACACCGCTTATCATCAAAGGGTGCCATACTATTTCTTGGTTCATTCTACTCAGATAAATTGCAGGCATTAACAAGCAAAATAAGGGAAAAGTAGGTTAGATGGGTTGCACCTTATCTTTTCACCCATAATCACTTCCCTAGAAGCTGCTTTTTCCATGATACTTCTGTAGTATTGTGTAAATGGAGCATTGCCACTGAACTTTTCATGCTGGCATAGAAAATTCATCAATGTGAGAGAATTTTATAATTATTTACACTCAAAATACATTGTTAACACAAGCAAACAAACCTGAAGAAATGTGTCAACTAATTGCTGATCTTTGGGTGAGAAGGCCACCTCATCTCTCTTCTTTTGCACAAAATCAACATTCTGCTCCACCTACAATGCCAAAAGAAAGTGTAACAGACATATATTGACAAAACCAGTTCATCACTTTTTAGACAGTGCACAAGTATGTTCTTCCATAATCTTTTAAGTCCCTTGAATGACAACTCTTAAGCCATCAATTAGAAGCAACCTGTTAAGCACTTTTTTGTTCCAAGATGTGAAATAATAATGAATTCTTTTCGAGGAGAAAGGTATAAAAAACAATAAATTCTTTCATAAGAACTGGTACCAGGTCAATAAAACGCTTCACCACTCGGCGGAAACTCTCAATTGCAGTTTTCTCTTGAAACTTCCTAAGGCGGATGAGTGGAATAGTTGCGAGCTCAGGAAAAGAAATATGGTAGCTCCACTGATCAAAGTGCACTACAAGCAGTTCAAGAGCACAAAAAACACACTCTTCTTGGAAGTTTCGGGATTTCAACCAATATTTTGGCAACTGCACCGTAGATATATAATATTAGTTCCTTAACAAAAATATAGATTTCACTGGAAAACAGGTAGCTGGAGAAACAGAAATAGAAAAATAAAAAAAATTTATAAATAAAGGTTTGAGTTAGACGTTGGCGCTATAAAAGCAATATAAACAAATCAGAAAGAGTATAGCAGCACCTGAATTTCATGGTAACAAGAGGAAAGTTACTGATTTCTAACCTTTACTGCAGAAGAAACATTGAAGTCCTTCCTAGCTTTCCCACCATCCTTTCCTATTTTGTATTCCAAAACATCCAATGCCAGTGACGTGATAGGGATGAAAATCCCACTAGAGCTAGAGAGATGATTCAACCATTCAATGCATTTGCGTCTTAAAGGCAAATACCTTGGTCCTGGAAATAGTATGGCGACTCCATTGACAATCTGAATAATGATGTAGAGCAGTGGCTGAAGATCATAATCACGAATGTTGTGTGATATATATGTAACCCAGAGATCAATGCAGTTAGTATACTGCCAACTGCATATCTTCTTAACTGCTTCCTGCATATTCAAACAGCCGTACAACAGAAAATGATGAACCATTCCTCTTTATTGTATAAATTCATTATAAACTAAACACTCTTTGAAGCCTAATCTAATCAGCTGTGATTTAATGTCTAAGTTCAATAAAACAACGAAATTAGGAAATCATACCTTCTTTTTTGTTCGTAGACCCAGTTGAAGTATCCTAGAAAGTTTCTGGATAGAAACCATTGCCTTGCTTGATGATTTCTGAAGATCTTGGGAGCATAGCTCAACAAATGAGTTCCTCAGAAATTGCATATGGTTATATAAACCTGGCTCCACAAATTTGCAGTGACTGATGAAGGCTTTATACATTTTAATTAAGCACATATCAAAGCAATCTGAGCCAAACACAGAAGCCACATCTTGTAAGGTGAGAAAGGAGTGAGACGATAAAGTCCCTTCACCAGTTGCCCACAGATGAACTCCAATCTGCATTAAATTCAAAGTTTAATACATGTGCTCATATTGCATGAAACTGTTTGTGATAATTACACCAAAGAACTTTTGGATTGAAGATTTTCCCTGAATTCAAAAGAAAAAAAATTCACAATATATATATTCTTTTGCAATGAATCAGTGTGTAAAAATCATGTTGGTTATACCAGTAATAGAATCCTAAAGATAACAGTCAATAATGCAAGAAAAGTATTATGATTAAATATCAAAACAAAACGTACAGAAAATGCATAAATATTCTGAATTTCATAACCATGCTTTTCAGATGAAATTACCTTGATCAGTCTTTTAAGTAAAGAAGGAAAAGCAGCAAAAAATACTATAGAAGCTCCGAGTCTAGTTAAGGAGAAGACCAGTATCTCAGAGTCAGTAGCCTGATTCAGCAAGAACAGGGAACTTCGCAGATAAGACTTGACCAGTGGCCTCAGACTTTTCCATTTTGAAGTATTCCTCAGCTCCAAAATGGTATTCTTATTGCAGTTCAAGGATGATATACCCAGGATCTCATGAAATACATCATCAGCCTCACAAAGCATGAATGTCAATATCTTACAAAATGTTTCACTGTTGAGAACCCGAGGGAATGAGCCAGTATCAAGCACACCAGTTGATTCAGTGCCATAGTGGCAAGCAGCTCGATATGCATTCAATAAGCTGATAAGGGCAGGCAAACTACGCTGCTCTTTAACTAACTGACTCCAAGAACTAATAGCAGAGCTAGTGAAGATCTTGTTTTCATATAAATTTGGGCCATCTTCATCCATTGACTGCATGCCATCATCACTTCTCTCATCTTCATCTGAATACTGTTATAAAGAAATACATTGAAAATTAGCAAAATAGATAAACCAGCCAATACACATAAACAGTGTATAGCTGAGATTCAAAACATTGGATTTTTTGAATCAACCAACAGTAGCCCATTTCCATATAATGACCAATCAATTGGACATGTGATATGTTGTGAGATTATAGCTCCCAACGTCAGATTTTTGAAATTATTTGCCCCAACCTTTTCCATTTTGTATTATAGGGGCTTAACATTTTATGCCCTATATGCTAAAAGCTAATATAAATAAAATTAGGGAAATGCAAAATTGGAAAAATGAAGAGAAAAAACTCAATATTTTCTATTGTAAAATATATGACTTAACCTATTGCAACGAAATATTAGATGTCAGAGGAAAAGAATTCAAGTTTAGTCTATCTTGTGATCACTTGCAACAAAGCTGAAATTAACACGTGGGATTTTACAAGCACATGCCAAAGCACTCAGCAGAAAATTCCAAGTTCAGATATTATTGCCACAAGTTATTATTCTCAACATAGGAACATCTTAAGTAACTTACAACATCCTTATTTCTGAATAATTTGAGATCTTTGTCATGTCTTTCCAAAAACCTGGAAAATTCTGGATCCTGAAATAGAAAAAATAAATGAAAGATGGACAATCAAATAAGAAAAGAAATAAACGCTAGATTAAATATAGTACCTCAAGAAACCACAAGCCAAGTACTAGTTTTAGTCCATTTACATTAATCTTCCAAAATCTATCTCAAGGGAAAAGACATATTAAAGAGCTTCTTGCCTTTGCTTTTAGAATGTTCAATTTTTTCTTTTTATTCTCTGTTTCTAAAATGATTTCTTGATTCTGAGCCGATAGCACACCAACTGCACTGTTCTCTGTATAAAAATTTATTAAGCAATTAACAAAAAGATAAGCGAGTGAAGGAAGAAAACTTGAAATAATTTAAAAACAAATGGTAAAATCCTCACCTCCTAGATGAAAGTCACTTCCAGCAACAGATACATAATTTGGGTCCTGATCATTAAATTATAACATTAATGCTCAAAAGCCTAGCAGAGGTCTCAATAAAACATCAACAAAAATTTACACACGAGTAAGTTCCAAACCTCCGAAAGATATCCATCACTGCCTGAATCATCTCCATCCACACCTCTATCATCTTCACTAAATATGGTATCAAGGGATGTGTCTTCAATATCTATTTTTTCATGGTTTCTGAAACAAAATTAATATTTTATAAGAAGCAGTTAGAAATTAATACCCATGCAATTTTCAAATAAAATCCTCCAAAGGATTCATATAGCATGATGCACAGATTTTAATACAAAAACACCGAATAATTGAATAGAAATAAAACACTAGTTTAAAGTTTACCTTGTATCAGACAACTCTACCATGCGTTCCTCTTTGTTTTCCGCTGCATCCTGGTTATCTCCTATGTCCATTGAATTAATACTGATGTTATCGACAAAGTTATTTAAGTCAAGCTTAAATTTAACCTGATTCTTTATTTTAGTTAGCGTCACAACAACAAACTTCATTTCTAAAAAAAAATGTACGAGAAATAAGCTCAAATTAATGGCAACAACAACAACGAAAAAAAAAATGCCCGCATTTCTCTAACCTTCGAAAATTTAAGACAAATGCAATGGAAAATTTCATTAAAATAAGAAGTTTTACGTGAGGAAATAGAAAACAAATTAAATCAAAAAAAGCTTACTTTTAGAAGCTTTCTTCTTGAACATAGACTTAACCTTTCGTTTTCTTTTTAAAACCGATTGCAGATTCTTCTTTGCAAACTTCCTCGCTTTCTTCCCCAATTTTCCCATTTTTGTTCCCAAACACAAAAGTTTCTGCATAAAGGCACATTAAAGTTATATTTCCATCAGAAGAAAGTAAAATTAAAATCTGAATAACTGAACAATCAATTAAAAAAGTAAAATTAAAATCTGAATAACTGAACAATCAATTAAAAAAACATACCGACAAGAGTATCAGCTGCTTTGCTTTGATTGCTCAATCGATTCCTTTGATCTCGTGCAGCTTTCTGAAATATGAGAGTTATCCAAGTCAAGTGGAAATTTTAAAATGGAACGGAATTATTTGTAATTTTTGACCAGATGAATTGTTAAGAGCCGCTAAAACCCTAGGGTTTTGGTAAATTGGTAGAGAGGGTCCTGGGACGGCAAAAATATCCGCACGCGGCCCAATCCTAGAAACGGCCCTCATGTTCCGGGTGCGGATATTTTTCGGCCCGCATTAAATTGAAAAATCCGAATGTGGGTTTACAAATGTAAATATGCGAGCCGAATGCGGTTCCATTGAAACTCGCATCTATCGGGCCCGCAAACCACGGATGTTGATTTTTCAGTTTTTTAGTTAGTTAGAAACTTGAATTAAATTGAAAACTAAAAGAAAATATAAAATGGAAAGTGCAAATCTTGCCCTTGAATTTGAAAACCTCCACTTCACGCAGCACCATCACACTTGTCACGACGGTCCGCTGGCCTCCTCCAGTTCCACCTTAGTTCTATTGATTTATGTAGCAGATTTCATTCTCTTCATTGGTGAAGGTCACAGTAACGCAATCTCCTCCACGCCTTCACCACTCGCATCCGCTCGAAATTGAACAAAGCCGCGATTATTTCAGACCTCGGAATCGCTACCAATAGGATTTCACTCATCTATGCACCGGTAGAATCCGTTTATGCATGGTCACGTCAAATATTTTTTTGTTAAGTTTTCATGTTATTATTATTCAATTTTTTCTTTTAGTTATGCTTGCTGGAATCTTGTCCTGATATTGTTCGTCAAATCAGGACACTGCTACAAAAAATAATAATAAATAATAAGTCGCAATATGCTATTCGAGGGTAAAATAGACTTTTCACTTTTCACGTAATATTGAATAAAATTGGGAATTAACCAAAAATACCCACTGTTTATAATCCAAATTCAAAAATATCCACAGTAATAATTTTTAATCAAAAATTATCCGATTTACTGTTTGATGACGAAATTACCCCTGGATTAAAACATAAAATAACGAAATTACCCTTATTTTCATTTTAACCCTAACCCCAAAATTTTTGACTTC
>JAVXUL010000009.1:10779996-10808890 GCA_035590515.1 Trichilia minutiflora
TTATTTATTTAATATAAAATAAGTATCAAATATAAATAAATAAAATTATTATATTAAGTAATTATTTATTTAAACATAATTATTTATTTAAATATGATTATTATATTAATCAATCGTGTTTTAAACGAATAAACGAATTTAAAAGGTTAAATCCGAATCCGACATTATTATTAATCGTGTGGTACGAATACGATCTATTTATTATTCGTATCAAAATTTTTAAATCCGAATTCGTTTAATTATATCGAATTTGTGTTGAATAATCGTATCATGATCCAAATTACCAACCCTAAATTCAAAACTTAAACTAAGCAATTATGTAAAAAACGTAGTAATGATATTTGTTTAGATATTAATTGAATTTAAAAATCAAAAAATGATGAAAATAATAAAAAGTTATATGAGATAATAATATATGATAAGATTCTATAAGGTAAAGAGAGATAAAAATAGTTTAAATTTTAAATATTAAAAAATAATTAAATTAAATAAGAATATTGTTAAGATTATAAAAATTATTATATGTAGACGTTCAATTATTTAGATTTAATTTATAAAAGATAAATATAATTTAATCAAATTTAGATAATTTAAGTAAATTTTAGACAAAAAATTAAATAAATAAATATTTTGTAAAATATTTAAAATCTGATATTCAAAATTCACACACACATATATATAAGTAATTCCTAAGCCGCGCCGACACTACTCCCATCGCCAACATTGCCGTACATAATATGTTTTTTGTTTTTTCTTCTTCTTTGTCTGGTAACGTCAAATAGAGGATAACATGTGATATCATTAATGTTACCCAACGAAGACACGCCTTTCTCTTAAATGTTGTCTCATGTGATCTCAATAAAGATAACGGTTAATGCAATGCAAAGAAAAGAAAGCAACCATTCACATGCGCTTGGCTTTACCAGGCTGTGAGGGAAACGGACCTTTATTTCCTTCATTACGTGAGGGAAACAGCATTCTGCAACTGGGGGTAAAAAGCTTTTCTTTTGTAGATTACTTTTACTAAAGTGGGTGGTAACTGGTAAACTAGTAATTGTGATGATCTGTCTCAAAGGAAGTTACCTTTTTAACCTATTTTATTTTTAATCACTGAAATTAATTGAATAATTTAATTACACACATTTTATATACTTGTCAGTTGAGTGTAATGATCATGATTATACCAATTTGTCTCTCAACAAACAATGGTTTTATTATTTATTATGAATTAGTACCCGACTCTCGTGGAGGTAACATAAATTATAATTTTTAATAAATAAAAGATATTTAATAATTATTATATTAAATATTAAAAAATTAATATAAATAATAAATATAAGTTTCTTAATTATTCCATACTGTTTAACAAAATTCAAATTAAATTATCACATAATATTTACATAAATTAAATACATGTCTAATATTTTTTTATAGTCTTTTTAAATATTTTATCAACATAAATTAAAATTATTTGACCCACTTTGATAATTTTTTAGTTCTCTAATGAAAATTTATTTATAAATTGAAAAGAAAATAATTGAGTTTATATTATAAATGCTTTAAAAAAAAATTAGGAGCATTAAAAATATTGCTCATTTTAAGTTTATAATAAATAATAATAACACTCAATTAATTTCATTTATGTTATCCATAAAAAATAACTGCTAACCGTTTGCCCATTTACTGTTAAATTTTCAGTGTCGCATTCTCATAATAATAACTAACTGGGCCTCTACTTTTTTCATCGGACAAAAGTGGGTCCTACACTCTGACACAAACAGAGACCAGACTGTTAGTTGTTAGGTTCTTATTCCATTCCCTGTGTTTGAAGCTTTCTTCAACATCATCTCTCTTTTCTCTTTCTTTCCCTCCATGTAACAGAAGAGGCGTTGCTTCATTCTTCATTGACTTCCGTTTGAATAAGGTTTTCGTTCTTAATTTGTAAAAATAAAGAAAAAGAGAGGGATAAAGTTTCTGAAATTCAGAGAGATCTGAGAAGGTTCGGGTATTTGTAATTTTCCATTTTCTGTGCTGCATTTCACTTTGATTTTTTGTTCTACATTTGTCTATTGCTGTTCTCGTTTATGCGGGTTTGTGCTGAATTTTCTCAAAATTTGAAAACTGTTTTTTCCTTGTTTTTAACTTAAAGAGTTTTGTTCCCTTGTTTTGGAGTCTGTTTTTCGTACATTTGACCACTTTTGTCGCGTTCATTAATCTCTCTGCCGTTTTCCTTCATGGGTTTGATCCGGTTTTATGTGATTATGTAGTTGTACATTTTTGTCTCGTATACGTAACTCTCTCTCGTTTCCTTCCGTTTTTGTTTTCTTTCTTTCTTTGTTTTTGTTAAATCTTCAGCAAATTTCAAAATTATATATATGTTTTTTTTTTGTAAAGATCTTGCTGGTTTAGAATCTTTATGTTCACCATTTGTTGGCTACTATGAATAAGTGCTTGAAAGTTTCAATATTTTATTTGTTGGAAGGACGGTTTCACGTGAATTGCTTCTGTTTTCTCATCCCACTTAAATTCATTCAATAATGATGTCGGTTACGATGGTGTTCATTGATCTGTCTTTCAAATTTGACCTTTTATTTATTTTGTCATAAATGTTAATTTTCTAAAAGGGGATGGAGGTGGTTTGAGATTTCTTCTCAAGAACTTAAATTCACTGGTTTGTCTTTGCTTCCCACGATGATTTGTTAGGAAATGGGGAAGAAAGGAAATTGGTTTTCTGCAGTGAAAAAGGCTTTCAGTCCAGAGTCGAAGGATAAGGGAGATCAGGTTTGGAATTTGTGGTTCAATTATAAGCCATTTTATTTTGGATTTTTTGCCATGTTTGTGATTGTAATTTGATCCTTCTTTGCTGTTTTAGAAAACTCCTAAATCAAAGAAAAAATGGTTTGGGAAACACAAGAGCTCCGACCATATTTCTTTTTCAGACAACTCTTCCGCAGTGGCTGTTGTTTCTCCTGCTCCTCCCCCTGTAAAGTTAACTGAAGCCGAGAATGAGCAATGCAAGCATGCTTATTCTGTGGCTCTTGCCACTGCAGTGGCCGCTGAGGCCGCTGTTGCCGCTGCTCAGGCTGCTGCAGAGGTTGCTCGCCTTACTGCCGTGACACATTACCCAGGAAAATCAAAGGAGGAAATTGCAGCCATCAAAATTCAAACAGCATTCCGGGGGTACTTGGTATATTTATTACATATTTGCACTCCAACTACTTGTTGTATTATTCTTCTAAAGTCTTTAAAGAACTACAACATTTGGCTTAGATTTTTTTCTTAAGCCAAACCTTTACAGCCTAGAGGAAAGGTGTTGTAATCAATTTTTGAAAATACAATAATAATCTATAATCACAACATTCCTACAATACCCCATTTGTGAATAACTTGCTCTATTTGTGAGCTGGGTTCTTGCTTTTGGACTTTTCAGGCGAGGAGGGCATTGCGGGCATTGAGAGGGCTGGTAAGGTTGAAATCCTTGACACAAGGACAATCCGTTAAGCGGCAAGCAAATACCACATTAAAATGCATGCAGACTCTTGCTCGTGTTCAGTCTCAGATTCGGGCTAGGAGGCTTAGAATGTCAGAGGAGAATCAGGATCTCCAGAGACAGCTCCAGCAAAAACATGAAAAGGAGTTTGAGAAGTTTAAAGCTTTTGTAAGTGCAATCACTCAACACTTACCTTAGGCTTTGTGGCACTGGGACATATGTTCACGTATACCAAGTGAATGTTTTATATTTGAGTGTGTGTGCTCAGATTAAAACTAATAATTTCGTTTAATGGAATATGTTTTTGAGTTTTAGTGTGTGTTTACAGATTAAAACTAATAATTTCATTTCAATGGAATATGCTTTGTTTTCGTTTTGCTCTATGGCTGCATTATACACCTCTGTTTAACTTATTTCGGGGTTGCATCTGAATCAATCTGAATTTCTGATTCAGGTCTTGTTCACGAGCATAATTGTACTTCTCTAGTTATAATTTGCCTGTCTTTCATGGTTTTTCTTCCCTTTATTCTGCTTGAAATTTATTTTCTGAACAAAAATATATGCGATGAAGTCACCAAATCAAATAGCAAATATAAAGGAATAAGAAAAAGTGGATTATAGATTTTTTTTTTTGGATAACTCAAAGTATCCGGGCCTTGCCCTGATCAATGGGCTTTACTTGACTAATCTTTGAGGGATACTAGTTGAACATACTGCTGTCCAAACATCTTGCTTAAATTACAAGTGGCTGGCTAGAATGTGGTGGATTATAGTTACCATCAAGTATCAGACAAACAAGCAAACGAAATTAACATTTTACCTTTTTGCAGCAAATGGGAGAAGAATGGAATGATAGCATACAATCAAAGGCGCAAATTGAAGCAAATCTACAACACAAGCAGGAAGCTGCTATGAGAAGAGAAAGAGCTTTGGCTTATGCATTCTCCCATCAGGTATCCGATTCTTCTCATGTTGTCATCCAGTACTTGTAAATAGTGACTAGTTTTTGTTTTGGAAGTGACTAAATAATCTTTTGTTGACAAGCTTGAAATTTTAATTTGTAGCGAAAATTTTTTCTCATGAAGACTGAATGTTTAGTTTGTGATTAGACTAGCTATTGGGGTGGTGATCGTGATGTATGCATTTCCTTTAACCAAAGAGGAAGAACTAATCTGGAAAATACTATATTCATATTCTATTTTTGTTTATATTTCCTGGGATGGATAGGTGTGGTTAAGAGGACCAAATGTAAGAGCAGTTTCAAAATTCTGGAGTTTTTAATCATTTTCTTGGGAATTTTAATTCTTTGCATGCCAAACACATCTATTTTGCAAGCACTAGTTGAACATTTTTGAACTCACCTGGATGACAATTTTTCAACAGCATAACTGGAAGAACTCTTCAAATTCAAAAGCTGCAAATACAACATTTCTGGATCCAAACAATCCTCACTGGGGCTGGAGTTGGTTAGAGAGATGGATGGCAGCTCGGCCATGGGAGTCGCGAAGTGCAGTTGATAAAAATGACCTTGGTTCTGTTAAGAGTGCAGCAAGTCATGTCATGTCTATTGGTGAAATCAGCAGATCATATTCATGTCGCAATCTCAACCTCAATAATAAAGCTTCACCCACTTCACATAAGTTGAGTCGACCTCCCAGTCGTCAATCCCCTTCAACTCCTCCTTCCAAAGCACCATCTACATCATCAATAACCAGGAAAATCAAGCCACCAAGTCCCAAGGGAAGTCAATGGGGTGGGCACGATGACTTAAGAAGTATGTTTAGTGCACATTCTGAGCACCACCGGAGGCATAGCATTGCGGGGTCATCAGTTAGAGACGATGAAAGTCTTGCAAGCTCCCCTTCAGTTCCAAGTTACATGGCAACCACAAAGTCAGCAAAGGCTAGGTCCCGGTTGCCAAGCCCACTAGGCTCAAACCGAACACCAGAGAAAGGCTCATTTGGTTCTGCAAAGAAGCGGCTCTCATTCCCATCTTCCCCAGCTGATAGTGGTACAAGAAGGCATTCAGGTCCTCCTAGAGTGGAAATTAGTTCCATTAAGGGCATGTTAGTGCCTGCAGAAGAGAAGGTTAGCAGTGGAGAGGAGCAGGTAGCACAAGGAACGCACGGAAGTTCTTACATGTTTCGACAAAAATACAGATGACGAAGATCGAATAAGAAGATGGGTTAGGACTTCTAATAAATCTTCATCGTCTTCTTTCGTAGCTAGCTACTTTTATAAGAGATTCAATGTTAAAAGAGTAAATAAAAATGTGTTATTCTATTATCTGTTGTATTTACGTTAGCCATCAACATCTTTTTTTCTTTTTCTGCTTATTTCTCCTTGAACAAATACTCTTGTTAGCAACTAGAAAATTATTTAAGATTTTTTTGGTAGGATTGGTTTAGAGGTGGTAGAATTTCTAGTTAGCACTTGATGATTTGTTTGGTAATTTTCTTCTGTCCTATTGAGGACTGTGACATAAAAACTTATGATGCACTATATTCTTGTACTTCTGTGGTCTATCTTTTTCCCCTTCATGATGTTCTTGATGCTTTTATTTGGTTGCTTGGTGGATGAGAAAAGAATACTGAAATCCTGGTACACACAAAGTTCAATTTTTTTTTAATAAAAGAGCTGGTTCTTTAAAAATATTATCAAATGTGTTTTTTTCATATATTTTTATTGAGACGAATGCTACTCATTCAAAAACACATTTTAGTTGAAGTGGTATGAATTTATTAATTATTAAAAAAATATAATAAATACTTTTAAAATTTATAGTAGTTCATCAAATTTTGTTCACTCATTTAGAAAGAGTACTATTATTATTTTTGTTAAATTATAATTCAAATAAATTAAAAAAAAAAAGAAACAATGCCAGTCGCATTGAGAGTATCTTCTAATATTTTATAGAAAGACATATTCGGGCCTCCACGTTTCAGCCCGCCTTTACGCCCGTAAAAAGCCCATCCAATTCAACCATTAACTTATTTACGCGTTTAATAAGCGCTGACGCGGCACATTTTTATTGGTTTTTGTTTGAACTGTACAGAGACTGGACTACCAGTCTGCCACGAGTTAATCTAAACTTCGCTGTGGAATGAAACACTGGAACGTCCTTTAAAAACATCAATCAAATCAATGGAATGAAACTCCACGTCTCGTCTTTATAGATCGAATTCTCACGTAAATGGTAATTGCAAATACACCATTTATTCTCTAAATTACTCTCTGCGATTTTGTAATTTGCCCTTTTTTTTATGGGGTAAATTTCAGCTGATTTACATAAGATTTTGGTCTAGGATTCTTAAATTCTTAGCCTTATGCTGAATTTGTGATTAATGATCCGTTTTCGTGTCCGGATTTGATTTTTCTCATGTGGGTGGTTTCTTTGGTTTGTGTTAAATTGATATTTGCCGAGTTTTTGAAGATAGATATTATCATTTACTGGAGTTTTAATTTTGTACAGAGAAACCATAGAATTTTATGTCTCCACGTGTGATTTCTAAATGAAACCAATTCTATTTGGCATTTATTTGGCAATCTGTTTCGTGTTCTTCTGGGTTCATATTTCTCATTGTGCTCTCTATAGACTGATGCAGATGATTGCTTGTACAAGAAATTATGTTCTAATCTATGATGAAGATCGAATAGAAAAGATAATAAGATCATACTGAAGAGTGTTTTGGTTCATTGGGTTCAGTGTTTTTCCTTTACCATTAAGAGATCCTTTTGGAATTTCATTGCAAAATAAGCAGATTATAGGATTGTCTTCATAGTCAAACTTTTATGGCCTTTTAATTCTTTACTGTGTTCTTTTTGTAGAGAAATATATTTGACCGATTCAAAACAGGTAATCCTAACTTGTGAATTTTTACTTTCATGCATCCTGGAATATCTCACTGTAACTTAGCTCGTTGAGGACCCTCTTTCTCTGTCTTCTATATGTCTATATAATTGTTAACCTTTTATTTCACCCCGTCCCACGGTACCAATTGAGAAAAGGGTTGCTTATTGGAAATATTTTAAGCTATTTTGTCAGACTCTGAGTATCGTTCATGAAGAATTATGATTATAGGGATTTTCTAATTAATCCAATGCTCGCATAAAAGTATGTTCACTTCAACTACTTGAGTAAAACACATGAAAATGAGAAAACATATGTTTACTTGCTCCATAATTTATTAAATTTATGAGAAATATAGCTTGCATATTGGTTCCTCCCTGAGGAGTTCTTAATTTAGAATGGAAAGTGCATGCTTGATTTCGCTATGCTGTATAAAGATTTAATTCAGAGAGCTGTCTTTTGTATGCTGGATAGATTCAACACACTCTAGGATTTTGCGAGGTGTGATCTGTTTTATCTTGTTTGAGGATACAATATAGCATTGCTGGCATATGAATAATATAATTTTTAGTTTTCTGTCTTGGCACTTCAAAATTGAATGACAAAACCATGCATTGTATCATTTTGTATGCCATTATCTTGGAAAAGCAGAAATGCCTTTTTGTCACATATGGTTTGCAGTCATTGGACACTGGTCATAACAAGATGGAATAATTGAACCAGTAGAGACGTCATTGTGCTGAAGATACTAAAATGTTTCAAACCTTAGTCTTCAATTGCAAGAATCTTCAATTAATATAATTCTAGACATACATCAGGCTACACCATTTTTGGCTGGGCTTGCGGTTGCTGCAGCTGCTCTTGCTGGAAGATATGGAATCCAGGCTTGGCAAGCACTCAAAGCACGGCCTCCAAAAGTGCGCAAGTTCTATGAGGGTGGTTTTCAGCCTATAATGACAAAAAGGGAAGCGGCTCTTGTTCTTGGTATTAGGTAACCACAACAGATTTCTTGAACTGTCAAACATAAATTTGAAAAAGTAATTATATCAGCACAATAGGTTAATCTTATCAATTTTTTTGGCATAGGATATTCCATTAGTGCCAGGACCATTGAAACATCACAGATGTTTCTGTTCTATTACTTGCACTTGCATTCTGTTTTCCCTCTTGCATCCAAAGCTTGATATTTGTCTTGTCATATGATTTAACAGGGAGAATGCAACTCCAGACAAAGTCAAGGAAGCGCATAGGAAAGTAATGGTTGCAAACCATCCTGATGCAGGTGGTAGCCATTTTCTTGCCTCTAAAATCAATGAAGCTAAAGATGTTATGCTTGGAAAGACAAAGGGCAGCGGATCTGCATTCTGATAACTTCCAAAGGCTGAAGTTTAGGTGAATTGTGTATGGAAGAAGCCTGATCCTTTCAGGTATCTCACTTTTAATGGCCAATGCTTAACAAGAATTGAGGCTTCTTTTGTCAAATAGGAGAAGAAATCAAAATTTGCCTTATTTTGTACCTTAGAAACTTAAGCGCGGTCGATAACTAACAAAATATCACCAAGCAGCTGAGAAATGCAACCATGCAAGATGACTGGTGTTAGAAAATTCTGTGCTTAACATCCATAAACCCTAACACATTCATGAGTTGTACCTCTAGGTAGAGAAGCTTGTTGAGTTTATTGTTAAGAAACTGAACAGCATAGCATTGCTTATGCTTTGGGATAATAAAAATGCTGGATTTTAAATTCTTCTGTGATTTATTTTTTGAACAGAGTTTGTTCTTGACCACTTACATTATTTCAGTTTTCTGAGGTAGTATTGAATTATGTAATTACGAAGTTGAATTTGTTCTGGTTATGGCGGTTGTGATTATAGCCCCTGCCTCTAATTTATGTATGAATGTGCCTTCAAGGAGTTTAAACAGTAAATGATAAATGTTATTGTTATTCTTTTAATATATATATTTTTTAAAATTAGTTTTTTTGATTGATAATTTTATTAAAGTATAGTCCCTGTTTTTTTTCGGGCTTAAATTACTGTTTGAATGGTGTAAAAGATAGGATTTTTTTTATAATTTTTTTAATCAATTGACGTAATATAGTATTATTAATAATTAATAAAAATATAAAATTAAAATAATTTTTAATAATAAAAATGTAGACTATAAAATAAGTAATACTGTTATGTCATGTTACATCAATTGCATACAGAATGTCATAAAAATTTGTACAATAACATTATTTAGATAGCTGAACACAAAATTGGTAAAATAATATTATAATATTTGAGTATAATTAGTTGATTTAAAATTTATATATTATTAAAAGGAAAGTCTTAAATTAAATAGGTTTGTTTTATCGTATTATGGATTGATGACAATGAAACAGCTAATGTATGTCACTTCAATTTTTGACCCCATTGTATCATTGCCATTGGTGAGATTGATCAACAAGATAATAAATATTTTTATTCTTAACATTTCAGTCCATCAACAGACGACGTAACATTATCTAGTTGATTGATTTATTATTTATGTGGTGGGATGGACTTATTTAAATTTTAAACTCATTTTATTATTAAATAAATTATATATATATATTAAAAAAAAATCATAGGAAAATTTCCTTTCACTCGCCTCTTTGGCATAGGCATTGTACCAATCATGCTGCCAATGAAAGGGTGCCACGCTAAAATTCTTAATAATACTTGGTTAATGGATTGACACGTGTCATCAAAGCAATAATAACTGCCACACGTGTCAACCTAGATAAAACCGGAGAATGTGGATGGATCCAACTATTTTTTATAATTTTTGGTCGGTTTGCTTGTCTCGTAATAAGATCAGAATATTTTATTTACGGTATTTTTTAAAATAAAAAATAAAAGTTAATAATTTGTCATAGCTTAATAATCAACGAAAATAATAAAAAATGTTTCAAGTTGAATAATATGGAATGGTTCGTATTATTTTTGGATTAAAAAGTACAATCAATTTAGTGTCAACGCTAGATATAAAATTAAATGGCTAAACATTCTAAATATTAATTTATTGAATTTATTTCTTTATTAATTGATTTAATGCAACTAACAACCTCAATATAGAAAAGATGAAAAAAGAAAAAAATCGTCAACCCTTTTAACGGCCGAAGAGGCTAACAACCGTTCCATCATATGCTCATCCTACAAGGTCTTACGTCTGCATCTATCCACTCTTCATCTTCATTATCCGAATTATTATTTATTTATTTATTAAAAAAAAATAACCCTTCGTTTTATTCTTTTTATTTATAATAAAAAACTACAGGTCCATTTTTATTCATTTTATTTATAATTTAAATGAAATTTGTAAATAAATAAATTAGAAATTAAAAAATTAAAAAAACACACATAAAAACTACAGGTCCATTCTTATTGTTCTTGCCCTCCTTCTCCCTCCGTATCTCTCGGCCTCGTACTGGAAATCTGTCTAATTTTGGCATTTCCTAAAAAATACCCCATTTTTTGTAAATTTAATTTTTATTTTATTCTTTCATCTTCAATTTTACTTGAACTAAGCTCACAATCTGTACCGTACTGAAAAACGAAATCGAAAAATGAATTCTCATTCCATAGCTGAAATTTGAAGAAGGTAAACATATTTCTCTTCAGACAATGAAATGTCCGGATAGTTAGGGTTGGATTCAATCGCTGTGAATCGCTTCGTCGTCGTTTTGTTCCAATCTTACTGTGAAGAGAAGAAGTTCACTCAGCCATGATTTTGTTTGGTTTGTCTATTCTGTAATTGCTGTTGTGTGACTTGTACGGACATGCTATCGTGGTCTGATAATTGTGTTGTGAATCGGTAGGAAAAATCTTGTTTTGTATTTTGAGACAGTGCTATACGGTTAGCGATGGTGAGTGCAAATGATCCAGTTGAGTCGTTTTTTAATTAGATTCAACATTTTAAACAGATGCTTTCGCCGCTGTAATTAGGTGTTAAGAAAGCAGCCAAAGATATTCAAAGTTGCATGGTAGTATCTAAAAAGGATGAAAACAATCTTGGTTTTGTTAAGGAAACGAATGGAAATGGAAGGAATAGTAAAATACAGATGTCTTCTGTGAAGAAGAAGATTAGTGGCTATAGCAAAGATTGTAACAGTGATCAGAGTGTGTTTAGTGAAGAGAAAAAGAGAGGTTTGTTGTCAATCAAGGTGCCGGTGAAGACACTGTTAGGGATGTTTCAACGGAATATTGGGAAAGTTGAGGTGGTACCGAAGAAAACAGTGAAAGAAAAGGATTTGGATAAGGATGATGAGTCTTGTATGAATTGCTTGCATTTTGCTGTGACTTGGTCGTTGTTGGTTGATGGGTTCGTTCAGGCTTTGCCCAGTCCATTTAAGACGGGCAATAAAAAAACTCAGAGAGTGGCCGATGAAGATATAGCACATTTGGGTTCATGCGCATATGGATCAAAATCGAAGGTTCATTACGAATTTAAGCAAAGGGAGTTGAATGGTCATTGCGTTGATGTAGGTAAGAATGATGGTGAAGCAGATAACGAGGGAAAACATGTATCAATTGAGTGTTTTATAGGGTTTGTATGTGATCAGCTGATACAAAATCTTCAGAAGTTTGATCAGCTTTTGCAGGAAAGTGATCAGAAAGATTTTGATTGTTCATCCTCCTTCTTGCCTCCTCCATCTTCTCAATTTGATCATTTGAGGGCAATTGCAAGTATTTGGGAAGGTCGCAAAGCTGATGTAAATGGGTTTTTGGGGAGCTTGAAGTTTGCGAGAGTGGGAGGTGTGCCTTCTAGTATGGTTGGGGTAACTTCTTCGGTCAATGAGGAGGGAGAAGATGGTGTTAGCACAGTCAGTAGGGAAGAAACAGGAGGTAATTCACCACAGAAGATGGCTGGTGGGATATTTAGCATTCCTTTATCAAATGTAGAGCGCTTGAGATCTACGTTATCCACTGTTTCATTGACGGAACTGATTGAACTAGTGCCACAGTTGGGGCGAGCTTCTAAAGATCATCCTGACAAGAAGAAACTATTCTCTGTCCAGGATTTCTTTAGATACACGGAGTCTGAAGGTATGGTTTTAATGCTGCTCAATAATTAATCGAATTCTACTTTATACTCTGGTTTTTAATTGTCTTGGTGCAACATGTATTCAGTTTCAGTGATAGAATGGTTTTTATTGTGCCCCTTTGATAAACAGTCACTGAAATCCAATAGCCTCTTCTGGTTGTCTGTCTTCTGACGCAGATAAAGCTGCATTCTTTTGTCTATATAAGTATCTTCACTGATTACTCCTATTCTAACCCTTGCACTCCTACAGGTAGGCGGTTCTTTGAGGAACTGGATAGAGATGATGATGGTCAAGTGACTTTGGAAGATCTTGAAATTGCAATGAGAAAGAGAAAATTGCCAAGGAGATATGCTCGGGAGTTTATGCATCGTACTAGAAGTCACCTATTTTCAAAATCTTTTGGTTGGAAACAGTTTTTATCCTTGATGGAACAGAAGGAACCTACTATTCTCCGTGCTTATACTTCTCTCTGTTTAAGCAAGTCTGGGACACTGCAAAAGAGTGAAATATTGGCATCACTCAAAAATGCAGGACTTCCTGCAAATGAAGACAATGCTGTTGCTATGATGCGATTTCTGAATTCAGATACAGAAGAATCTATTTCATATGGACATTTTCGGAATTTTATGCTATTGCTGCCTTCTGAACGGCTACAGGATGATCCTCGGTAAGATGAATTTGCTTATCTGAACGAGCTATAAATTGCTCAAAATGGAATTTGTTGTTGTGATTCCTTTGGTTCAAACAACATATTACTAGTTACAAAAATATGTAGTTTGACTCTTGGGTTGTAGTTTTTATTTAGTTAGTGATTTAACTTTTTTACGGATTTATGCTTAGGGGCACTTAGGTTGTCTCAATAGGATGGGAGTGGTTCCCTTTCTTGCTCTCTTAGGTATCATTGCATAGTTTGGGAAGAATAGAACTTTTGCACTGTGATTAGGGACAATAAAGAAACTGTTTTTGTTCTTTAAAACATGATGGTTATGTAAATGACTAGGTTACTTGTATCCGTAGTAACTTATTTTGTTTTATGTACAGGAGCATCTGGTTTGAAGCTGCGACTGTTGTTGCTGTTGCACCACCTGTCGAAATACCTGCTGGAAGTGTTCTCAAATCTGCATTGGCTGGGGGTCTCTCTTGTGCACTTTCCACTGCTCTAATGCACCCAGTTGATTCTGTAAAGGTAAATCTTTTAGCTTAGTATCGTAGGTACATAGCAGCATTTTTCAAATATCAGTAAGCCACTTGTATATCAATTCTCTCTAATTTTAGTCCTAGGAAGCTGACAAGCAGGCAATGAGTATTGTTGCCCTTTATTTATTTTGAGAACCTTGAGTCATGCTCTTGGTAATTAAGTGCTATGAGGAGCTTTATACTTAGTATATACCTAACTCTAATTACATTATTGGGACTTGTTTATCCACATTGTGCCACCAATGGGTGACAATTAAATTCTACTAGTCTTTTTCAGTTAACTTAGGCATCATCTTGATGGGTTTTTACAACCTTCTTTATGGACGGGTTGGAACTTCACTATGGAAACAAATAAAAATCTCTGAATTAGTTTAGAAAATGTGATGCTGTTGGCTCAACTCTGTCTTCCCAGCAAACATAAACATTGACACAAAAGTGCGAAGTGAAAAATGAATTGTATTCATCTTGAGGATTATTCTATGTATTCATGTAGAAAATTTTGAATTATTCCTTTTTATATTTTTATCCATGTATGCCAGACTCGAGTGCAAGCATCAACTCTCACCTTCCCAGAAATGATATCAAAGCTTCCACAAATTGGAGTACGACCATTATATAGGGGTTCAATCCCTGCAATTCTGGGACAATTTTCAAGGTTTTTGCATTTAACTATTGTTTTCCTTCTTATCATTTTTGGTTAGTAGCCTTGACTTCTAATTTTCGCTAAAGTTATTTTGACTTTACAGCCATGGATTGCGAACTGGATTTTCTGAAGCATGTAAGCTTCTGCTACTAAATGTTGCTCCAACACTACCAGAGTTCCAGGTAATGATGCCATTGTGTGACCTTTCTTCAACTTTACCCTCAAAATCTTATGCCTTGGTGTTGTTTTACACACACTCCTATTGTTTTCATAAAAATGAAAATGGACAGAATACCTTTTTGTTTTTCTTTCCCAAAAATGATTAATAAAACAGAGAAAATGGATTTTGTACTTTTTAACTATAAAAAAGTAACTTTTAGTTGTTTTCTTTATATTGGGAAAACAATATGCAAAACATTGTTTAGAGCTTGTTACTGCTAGAATTTATTTTTAAAAATAATGTATCTTTAGATAACAAAGCTATATAATAATTAATTGTTGTATATTTAAAATGATATGAGGATGATATGTTATGCTATTTTATTTTTTTCGTTTTATTTGGTATATTTGACAATATCAAAATTAAGACCTTTTTTTAAAAAAGAAACTACATCCAATCCTTGTTTTCTTAAACAATTTAGATTGATGAGAATGTCCTCAAAATATCAATTATTCCATGATATTTAGTAAATAATATTATTGGAATTCAATTCTTTAAATATTTCTACTAGACGTGTTTTATTGTTCTCATTTTTATGATACAGTTTTCAAAAGTGTTTTTTTATTTGCTTTTTTGTTTTACAAAAGCACTTATTGAAAAAAATATTGAAAGCTCTCTTAGCAACAGATGTTTCCCTTTACCAATACTTGATTTAGGATGGAATCAAATATATTGTGTTTGAAGCTAAAAATTGATAGAAAATAATGATAATAGCTTAGTTGCATACATATATGTTGATACCGATAATAAAATTTATTGGTATTTTATGCAGGTTCAATCTATATCATCTTTCTGTAGCACTGTTTTGGGAACAGCAGTGCGGATTCCTTGTGAAGTACTAAAGCAACGATTGCAGGCTGGCATTTTTGACAATGTTGGAGAGGCTATTGTTGGTACTTGGCATCAAGATGGGCTTAAGGGTTTTTTCCGTGGAACTGGTGCCACTCTTTGTCGGGAGGTCCCGTTCTATGTTATTGGCACAGGGCTTTATGCAGAAACCAAGAAGGTATAGATTTTACATTGTATTAACATATAAACAACTTTCTAAGTGCAAATGGTAGTTATTTGAACCTATTTATTTGGTCCATTGCTGCAACAATTTTTGCTTGTTATTTATTTTTCTTGACGATTTCACTAACAGTTTTAATTTTGTGTATTACATTCTAGTTCTGCTAGTCATGTGCTCTTCGATTTATTTTTATTTTTTAAATTTTTTTGGGATTGATTAATAGTTCAAGAAGATCTGTGGGTTACAGAAAAGAAGAGTCTGAGTCTTCTGTGAATAAGTGTTATTTGTGTACAAGTATTATAGATATTGGGATGTCTTCTGAATGTCTCATTAACCAAAAATCAGTAATCTGCTATGATTCAAATATGGTCAGCTCGATAAGAGACTTTATTTGCTTTACCAAAGAATTGAGCTCAAGCTTGATATTAGGCTTATTATTGTTGATCGTTTAGCTAGATTACAAACTCAAGCTTTTATGTCAAATGGTAAATAACTATGATTTGAGGATATGTTCTATTGTTTCTTGCATCCATTTGAATTGTTTAACACAAGATCTTTCAGTTTTTGAATGACTATAACCTTCTTCTTTTTTAACGATATCTTTATAGATGGTCCAACGACTTCTTGGGCGGGAGCTAGAGCCATGGGAAACAATTTTTGTTGGAGCTTTATCTGGAGGGCTGACTTCTGTTATGACAACACCTTTCGATGTTATGAAAACCAGAATGATGACTGCTCCACAGGGAAGACCTGTATCAATGTCGATGGTAGCCTTCTCTATACTCCGTCATGAGGGACCTCTTGGCTTATTTAAGGGAGCGGTACCTCGATTTTTCTGGATTGCTCCTTTGGGTGCTATGAACTTTGCAGGTTATGAGCTAGCTAAGAAGGCAATGGACAAAAATGAGGTGTCTGGAGAGCAGTTGGCTTAGAAAAGTTAGCTAGCAGCTAGTTCTGTTCTGCGTAGCTAACAGGTGTTTTTGAGGTTAAGAGGCTTAACAACAAAAGAATCCTGGAATTTTTTCTTGCTACAACAGAAAACAAGTCCTGCTGGGAAGGTTTTGTACTTTTTCTGAAAACGACTGTCAGCATTTGTTCCTGTTTTCATCTGTCGACAAATCTGCTTTTTATACATTTATACATTGTAAATTGTCTTCTGTCTTTTTCTTCTTGAACTTTTATTTTGGTCTGCAGGGATGATTGTTCAAATACGTTCCTGGTTAAAGTTTTGTATTGTCCATTCACAATTGACATTTCTGTACATTTTTAAAGTAAATTTTTAAGTTTCTATCTTAACTCTTCTCCTGCTTGCTTGGTTTCAGTGTCAGCTGGTAGGTTTTCAATATTACGTGCATTGCATAATCTGATAATCAAGGTTGCATATACAAGACAAGTGGATAAATTAAATTACGATCTTTTCGTAATTTAAACACATATAGTTTAAAGAATCTTTTTGATGGTCGCCTATAATTAATTATGTATCATTAGAATTAATTCTGCAGTTGTATAAATTTTGCTAATTATCAATCATATATTTGTACTCGTTCCTTCGGATAGAAATTAAATGAACGAAAAAAATCCACATGGGATAAAATAAGTATTTTGTTCCTATACAGATAAATATGGTAATCTAATACAGTGACAATCCATTTTTTATTATGGAAAAATAATGATCAAAATCGGTGGTTAGTTGTACCTTCTTTTTTTTTAAAGGTCATTAAAAAAAAAAATTGTTCTTATACGTCGTAACCAAATTCAACCAGCCGGGTATCCAACTCCCCTATAACACTAAATTGATTTTGTTCAATTGCAAAGAGATCGTTCACTTTTGCATTGCCTCCGAAACACACAATAATTGGCGATCATTCACTACTGAGATGAAGGAAGTATTATTTCGCTCTTCAAAAATTTAAAGGTATTACGTTGCTCAAAACGGAAAAGCCAGTTTTTAACATTTATGTAATCAAAGCTCAGATTTTTCAATACCCGGAGCACTCAGTTTATGCAATAACAACTCGATGATCATTATTATAAAATGAACCGGGAAAACACGGCAAGCTCAGAAAATTTACGCTGACCATGAATGCGGTTAAATTGACCAAATGCAATTAATAGCCCCAGTAGTCATTTCGGATCTCATCATCAAACTTCTGTTTCAGCTCGGGATGCTTCGCAAAGTATTCTTCAGCGGTCATGGTGCTGATCTTTTGCTGTACAAGTGAATGACAGATGTGAGAAATAAAAAACTGGTAGTAATGAGACAAAATAATGCATCCATTTAAAAATACCTTAAGTTCTTGAACCTCAGCTATTTCTTTCTCCAAACGCTCAGACTCCTTCAGGGATTTCTCCTCTGCTTCTTTCAATTCCACTAGCTAACATCCATGAAAACAGACATCAGATAAATCTACTGGGCGAAGGGGGAGAAGAGTAAAGGCAAAGCATCATGTTGATTCTCACCATCGCATCAAATTTAGGTTTGTATTGAGGAGTGACATTGTCTACATACTTTGGGATCTCAATGCCTGTCCAGCAAACAGATGAAATGGCTCAAAAAGAACAAGCAAACTGAAAAAAAAGAAAAAGAAAGAGCAGGTGGAAGCCAAGTTGGATTCAAGAAGCATATAAATGGGACAAGAATCCAGTAAGGATTCCAATCATTTTGACAATTCCAAACAAAGATAAAGAGTTAAAACATCAGATCCAACCACCAATTCAATCACATTATTTTACCATAGAACAAGATGCATTCAGATTGTTTTCTGTACTTCAGATATACCTATATCTAGAAGGAAGTTTGACACACACCAATGTCCCTTCTTGGCCTCCAACTTAAATCAGACACAATATTGGTTAACCCAACAACTTTCAAATTTTGGTTGTGTTTACAAATGTATGTGCCTTAATGGATCGATAACTTACTTTCGTAAGCCTGTTTGTACATGTCTACCAAGCGAGAACCGATTCCTTTTCTGTAATACTCCCAGTCAATAGGTTCAGGTTCCTGCAGAAAGCAAAGCCAAGCAGCAACTCAGTTACTCTCAATGATAATAGACAATTAAAATTCTTCTTTGATTGACTTCTGCAATATAAGAGTTCATAGGATAATAGATCATATGTTTTTAATGTCATAGTTACAAACATGGTGGCATTCAAGACCTCAAACCTTGGTAGGGTTTGTATAATGGAAAAATATCAGAGATAGTCAAGATCAAGTAGCCAAGATCAGCCTAAAAATTGTCATTCTATGTTTTCTTTATCATAAAAGTATATAACATAAACACACAACAATATAAACCAAAAGCGTCACAGCGTTCATGCAGCTAGATGTTATTTCTTAATTTTGTTCAGTGCACTCCGTCAAAAGACAATTTTACAGACTTTGAGAGGGTATCTTCTGATTTAAGTTTTTCTCAATTTTTTTACGTCAAGGGGAAAAGAAGTACATCAAAAGTCAAAATTTCAAGGGTACAAAGTAGTTTTGCCATTAAGCCTGCGCCCATCCGTGAACAGACGAAAATATAAATGGTTTGTAGATTTGAACTTGAAGAGATAATGATAACATATATTCTAAACAAGCAGATTTCCTTTTCTTGCCCACACAATAAAGTTCATGTCCACAGAACTAAGGATGCTACAGCCCTACATTTGGCAACAAGAAAGGATGAAATGATACAATCTATTCCCAAATCATCATTGGCAAAAAAATATGTCGAGTAATTTACTCATCGAATTTTGAAAACCAATTACACAGACTATAAATCCCACTATTATATATTTAAATTTCACAATGCAACAAGTAAGCCAACAAATCCTGTTAGGTCAAGACCCTACATTCCCAAATTCTATCCAGTCCACTTCACCATTACGTGATCATCGTGAATTCATACTTTTGCATCCACATGGAGGAACGAAAAGAGAAGAAATCAAACTACCTGATTGTTATCAGCTATGCATTTAGGTATTTAGTAAAACTATTCCAAACAACATCATCCGGTAATTTCCAAACTTTGGAAAACAAATCACTGCAAATTTGAAATTACTATTTGTTTCTTTTGCTGTGATTAAAATTTTTGAGCTACATTGCCACAAATAAATGCCTTTCACAATATTCACTAATTAGATAACAAGAAAAAAAGGGAAGAAAAATAAGAACTCAATAAAGCAAAAGAAGCCTTATCATTTCATTAAGTTCATCACAAATTACAATCGTTTCAATAACAAAATAAGACTACGAAAAATTAACCACCAAGAGGATCCACCTTTCCATATCAATCAAAATGCTCAATAATAATGAGATGAACAAAATCCTTAGCTACAAAAAGACAAAG
The DNA here is from genome assembly GCA_035590515.1 of Trichilia minutiflora. NCBI lineage: Eukaryota > Viridiplantae > Streptophyta > Magnoliopsida > Sapindales > Meliaceae > Trichilia > Trichilia minutiflora. The sequence continues at coordinate 10,799,809 of JAVXUL010000009.1, forward strand.
ATCTACCTCAAACTGCAACGGGAAAAAATAATCGAGGGAAAGAGTACAAACCTGGCTGAACTTGGTTTGGAGAGTGGTGTTAACCTCGTCGAAAGCGCGATGGAGCGTGGCGAACTCCTTACGAGCCTCATCTGAGACAAGCATCTTCGCCATCGCGTCCCAGTCTATAGTTCTTCCGGCTTTGAACGCCACATCGGCAATTTTCTTTCCACCTCCACTCATTTCCTCTGTTTTCTCTCTTACTTTCTCGGATGAAAAACAAGCTGTATCTTTTTGAGGCTGTAAAAGCAAATGCACAAGCGGGACGAGGGAGAGAGCCGGCTTCTTGTAGTTGCTCGCCTGGAATTTGGGCTTTATTGGGCCACCCATCCACAAGAAAATGAGCATCTCTAAAAAGCCCTGGTCATATTCTGATTAAAACATCTTAATCTACAATTGCTCAAAAAAGGTGGGTGCATTTATGATTACATAAGATAAATCCAACAAAGTGTTGTAGGCTAAACCCCATTAGTGGTTTGAGTCTTTTGTGCACATTGTGTCACAATAATTTAAAGTAATTTAATTCCAAGAGGCCTTAAAGATTGTTACAAACAGAATTGGAACTCTAAAACAATTATTTATTATTAGTATTTTTTTAAGGGAGCATTAAATTCGAGCATATACCAAAAATTATAAATCTAAATCGACTTTTACCATTGTGTCAAATCTTTTTGTGTTATTATTTATAATTTTGAGATAATTACAATTACAATAAAAATATGAATTCTAATTAAAGAATATTGTTATTAAATATTTTTTAATTTTTAAAATACAATAAAAATATTACAATCACAAATCATACTTTAATATCAAAATATAAATTAACAAAAATATGAGATTGGTTTGGCTATAGGACATTGATATATTACTGGAAAATGTAATTATAAAATTTTAATGTACTGTACAACCCAAAATTTTAAAATTTTAAAATTATATTACACAATACATTAATGTATTAATCTATTGATTTATGGTTGTCAAGTCCTGAAACTATACATAATTTAAAAAGAACAACATAATTTTTACATTATTTAAATTAAATATAACGACTAATTAACAGGAAAGGTTAGTATAATTTTTGCCCAAAACCAAGATTCAATAGCATAAAAAACAAGAAATATTTTTTGTAATAATATTTTTATAGTTATTTATTATTTAATTTATCAGCTAAAAGTTTCGTTTACTCATAATTTGAAAGGGATCTGTGTAGTCTAGTTTCTTTTGGTTATATTTAAAAAATAAAAATAAAAATTGAAAGTATTCCGTACAAAGAGGTTAAGAATTTGACCCGTTGATGTTATTATCATCGTGATAAACAAGAAAAGAAAGATTATATATGTATAAGTAAATGATATTGACATATAAAATGGAATAATTCTTGATCGTCAATCGTGTTAAAATTAGTTCCATATCAATTTCATCCTTCATCATAATTTGAACATGGAAGTCATGGAACCACAGTCAATTGCGGTCTATTTATTTCCCAATTTCCACGGCAATGCTTGGGATGATGATGATCATAAAAATTATTTATTTATTTATTTAAAAATATAAGATATATAATAATTATATAATATTAATAAATTAATAAATTTTGCTATTGTTATTTACTATTTAATTTTCTACTTTTTATTATAATTTTTAATTCTTTTGAAATAATCCTAAACTTATAAAAAAAATTTACAAATTGAAAATAAAAATAATAAAAAAATAGTTTTTTTTTTAAATGCCTTTATAAATATGTTGGCCATATATAATTAAGTAATAAACAATGCCAGTTTTGAGACGAAACTCTTGAAATATGGACCATTCAAATTGGTTAGTGCAGAATTAAATTTGTAAGACTATGTATCATGTATGAACCAGTTTAAAATCTAGACCATTTTTATCAATTAACTTTGGCTCCATGCATAGTTCAAAATTTAGAATTTGACATCTTTAGTAACTAAAAGTCTATGTGATATAATTTTTTAAGTAAAATTTTTTAAAATAGAGATACAACTTTTTAGAATAGATCTCTTGAAAAAAAATGATTATTTAATGGTTATGAGTAGCTTTTAGTTAATTATTTTAATAGACGAATTTTTAAAAATTATATTAAGAAAAAAATTATATAAAATATTTGAAATAGAACGAGAATATTTTGAATAATTTTAACTTTTCGATCGTCAAAAGTATGAAATTTGAACTTCTTCTAATAGGGGAAATAATTTTTTTTTTTTTAATCGTTCAAAAACCCTTCTCTTAGTTATGGCAACCAAATGATACAAAAATATTTTTAAAATGTTCATGACATTGAAAAAGTAATTTTAGTTAATAAAACAGCTAAATCAAATGGGCATTAAATAAATAAAAAAATTACGGCTATTTTCTCATCAATTGTTCAAAAGAAAAGCCTTGATATCTAATTTTGTAATTAAAATTTAAGAATATATTTATAATTTATTTTTATAAGAGTGATTTTATTAAGAGAAAATAAAACAATTTATTTGACCCAATCAATATAAACATTATTTGATATTGATATTGTCGTACTTCTACTACGCTTTAAAAGGAAACTAAAAAAGTATTCAGTAATACTAGTATTTAGTATTACTCACATATTTTTACATCTAAAAATAATAAACAGAGCCAGTTAATTTATTGCAAATTTCTAGTTAACCGATCTTCATGTCCAAAGAGGAGTCCCAAGTCATCAAGTCAAAACAACTGTTGCCGTCCAACAAATTGCATGTCGTGTTCATTGTTTCAATATTGAATTGCTGTTGTTGTTGCGGCTGCTGCAAGATCATTTTCATGGATTCTTGAGGTGGTTTCATATCCATGCAAATTAGGGCTATTAAATTGTTCTGTTCGCATTGCATGCTCATCAGCTCCGCCTGTGCCTTGGCCAACTCTGCTTGCAGCTCAAGCACTTGTTTTTGAAGATGACTAATTGCACCGGCGGAGCCGTACACCGGATCTCGAATCCTAGCTCTTGCTTCGTATACCATGCCGCTTATTGCATCTTCTCTCTGATTCTCCGGAATTTCCTGATTTTATTTTTACAAAATTCCATTATAAGTTAATAGAATATCATATATAATATATCGTCAATCTATCTATCTATCTATCTATAAATCTTTTATTAAATGATTTGTTAGTATATATACCTGCAAAAGCTTGATGATGTTGCTAGCTCCGAAAACTCTATGAGCAATTATGAACTTTTGTGGTTCATTTGGCGGAAAATATGGAGCCAAAACACATTTCTCGACGCATTTGCGGCGAAGGATTTTGCAAGCAGCGCAAGGGCTAACAACTATAGGTGAAGGAGAAGGTGGTGGAGTTGAATTAAGACTAGCAGAAGATAGGGAAGGAGAAGGAAAACGAAAACTTGGAGAAGTTGAAGAGGGGAATGGAGTATGCATGGTGAAAAGAATTTTCCAAATACTGTAAAACTTTGTCAGCGCATTAATTTACTTTGAACTAGAGAGGGCTGTATACCCTCTTGTTCTTGGTATTTATATGATTGTACCTTGCTTTAAGGTCATTCAAAACTGAAAGTATATATTTTAAAAAATAAAACAAAATCCTTTTTTTTTTTTTTAAATTCTCTCATATTGCATAATAAATTATAAATAGTCAAAATCAAATCCAATTGAAATTGGTCAGTTTCTCTATTACTCTCAACTAGGGTTTACTCCAAATATTTTAATAAAAATCAAATCCCATTTTATGATTTAAAATCTAATTTCAAACTTTTCGTATCATTTAAAAATTCTTATCAATTTAATCCATTATCGCTTTGAAATTATATGTAAACTAAGTTTCATTTTATCAATACACTGGACTGATATGTAATCTTCTATTCCTCATTCAATCCACTGGTCAATTTGAATTGTAGATGTTGCATGAAAGGAAAGAGATAGAGTTTGTTTTAAGCAGTTAAAATAATTAGTCTTAATTTCTAGATGATCATCGTGATTGACTGGTCTCGTAATCAATATTAATTCATTTTCGATCGTTTATTTTTTTCAGAGCTCAAGAATCTTCTGCAAGAAATTCTAACACTCTTGAATTTTTTTTTTTAATATAAAAAACGACCGAAAATATAAAATACCAAGTCGGAAGGCTTTCAAATACATTATGCATTTATAAGAACTGCGATTAGGTGGCAGTCTGACTCCGATGAGTTGGCTCTTTTGAAACATAGACTTTTTATTTTTACTTTAGCCCACACTGGTTGGTGACAGTTTACAATGGTTCACACTAATTGTACTAAATTAATTCATTTTTTATGAATTCATTAAATTATATGCTATATGAATAACATTAATTAATCTTACTAGTTGTTATAGATTATAAAGGAAATAAAATTGGTCAATTTTGAGGAAGTCCAACCACATGTATGAACTTGAATTGCATGGAAGTCAGTTGGATTCCTCAAATGGTAACTTTCAGCATGACCTCCAAGTCGGCTTTCTCCGTGTTAGGTAGTTTGATTCATTGTATATTTATCTATACATATAAATAAAGAATTAAGTAATATTATTATTTTTCATAACTTGATATAATAACGTTATATTATTATTATTATTATTTTATTAATTAATCAATCACCCAAGTCAATACACAAGCACATCATTATCTAATCCACCTCTTCTTTATATATTTATTTTCTCTTTACTCTTATGCATCCAAATGCATACGTTGTTTTCGATTTGTTGATGACTTCGACTATTCTTGCCGAGTTCTATTGTAAATTGTATTAAAGAGTAAAAGCATTTAATTGAATCTTTACTTTGTGTGGGAAAAAGAGAAGGTTAAGATTAGGTTAGGATATGGGATGTGATATGAGCCTTTATTTTCTAAAGCAAAGTCCTTTGTTCCCATACAAACTCGTTTAATTTAATTTAGTTTAATCACCATTATTTCTTTTAATTCAAACAAATTTAGGGTTTGAGATCTCTACAAATTAAGAATTCCAATTTTGAATCTTTATCCCCTTTTTTAGAAAGGAATATTCATTTAATTAAATGTATATTCTTCTAGTATACTTCTTTTTATGAGCATACGTTGGTTTCTTTCTTCTTCTTTTTTTTTTTAAATTTATTTTTATTGATACATTCTCCTTCCTTAGTTTCTTTCTTTTTTTCTTTTTTTTTTTAAATTTATTTTTATTGATATATTCTCCTCCTATGCTAAAGCATTTTAGAAGGTTTGAGAATAATAAACTCTAATTAACATAATAAAACAATTGCATTAAACTTGCATGATCATCAATATTCCTCTAGTTAATTAAGTCGTTCCTTTTTAAACAGTCGTGTTTCTATTATACTTAGAAGCATAAGAGTTAAAATGTTTATTAAACTTTATTTTTATTTTATAATTAATATTTATCATTCACATGTGAGTAATGTGATAATCAATAATTTTATTGTATAAAAACTATAACTAAAAATAATTATAACACAATCATATATACGTGAGTAGTGTGATAATTAATGATTCTGCTTTATAGAAACTGTAAATTAAAAAATAATAACACATTAATACGTATCAAATGGAACTTAAGATTTTTATTGACATAATTATTTAAAAAGCAAAGTTATGTTAATCACGTCTATGGCCACCAAGTGAATATGTTTAATTATTTTCTTTAACTTTCAACGCGTTCTTTATGTCTGTCAATTGAAAACTATAAATCAGGCTAAGAAAATTAATGTTTATTGTACCAAAGACATACATCATAATAAATTTTGTGATACAGCTATACAAAATGAACACACTTAATTTGCTTTAATTCACTAACAAGAAGGAATATATATATATATATATATTAACACAGTTTCGATTCGACCATCAAATTGTCTTATGCAGAAACTATGAGACTCGTCGAGTAAGCAAAGAATGAAAATGCAATGAATGCAATTAAATGAAAACTCAAATTAAAGTCGAGTAATTAATTACCAAGTTTTCTAAAAAAAGACATATGCTGAGACTCGTCAAGTAAGGCGAGAATGAAAATGCAATGAATGCAATGCAATGAAAAGTCAAATTAAAGTCGAGTAATTAATTACCAAGTTTTCTAAGTAAATACATATGCGTTCAGATTTGTTTATGAATACGATTTTATAAATGGATGAATGTGTTTCATACTTTCATGATCAATGCATGACATATCTATTTACTCACCCATATCGTCATCACTAATTGCATGTTTCTCCTTTAATGAAAAGTTTAGTTCTTAATTTGGAACAAAAAGAAAGAGGGTTTGTATTTTTTCTTGGAGGTTTTCTCACTAGAGAAATTGCGATGCATATCGTGATATATACGAGAAACAAGAAATTTATTTTAAAGTAAATTTGAAAGGAAATTAAGTAGATAAAAAATTAATTCAACCCCTAGTGGAAGTGCAAAACGGTTTCAGAGAAAATAGATTACAAAGACCAAGAATTTTTAGGGTCAATCACATGAAATTGGGATGCTTTCCATTTTGCCCAACCAATAATCAATGTTCGATTTATTTTCTTGCAAGATCAATCAGACAAAAGGAGATGAAAAGGGGAAAAAGGCCAAGGCGGAATTTCTGTGATTCGATCTAAAGATCTACTTCTAGGAGTAGAACACTCAAAACTTTCTTCCTCTTGTATTACTAACTTTTTTGTGTTACAAAGAAAATCAATTCCATTTTTAGAGGTTTGAGGTTCTATTTATAAATTCGTAATTGTATAGTAGATTTCTAATATCTTGAATATTTTCCTAAAAGTCTAGTAATGTGATTACTGTAGAACTTTTTCAACTGAATTTTTACTTGAACCATAAGTCCATAACGTTTTATGTTATTTCTTGATAAGAATCTATGTCCACATAGTACCTTCTCATGTTTATCAGTATATTTTTGACGTCGTCTTCGTGGTCAGATGGTGTTCAGATAATCGGAGTGTTCTTTCACGTCTCGCTTCTCATTGGCCTAATAGGTGACCACATTTCCTTCCTTTTCTCCTTGGGAGAATTGGCAATTGAATACTACTGTACTGAGTAATAATGAATTTGCAGGCTAGCTTTGGAAGGGATGCCCATTTAACCACGAAAAAGACCTGAGGCATAGACTGACAAACATAGGAAGATTACCCCAACCAATAAGAAAATACCGCGTGGACATAGATTCTTATCAAGAGATAGCTTAATGTGAAGAAATTTTAGTTCAAGTAAAATTTGAGTCGAAAGAGTTTTATAAGGATTAATTAATATTCTTAGAGTTTACAAGAATATTCTAGATCCTTGGAATATGCCAGGTAATTAGAAACCTATAAATAGAGCATTAAATCACTGAAAAAAGATTGCTGTTTTCTTGTAACATAAAAAATTATTTATATAAGAAGAAGAAGGTTTGAGTGTTTCGAACCACATAAATGGTTGATTATTGATATAGCAAAATCATCAATCAACAACCAGTAAAATGTAAATTTAAAGCCCACCATGGATATGTTTGGTGTATTTATTTATTTATTCCAGAGGTTGACTCGTATAGATACTCTTGTAGTCTGGAAAGTATGAAGGGAATTAGTAATTAATAATATAGAATCGAATGTTCATCCAAGTACCCGTACAGTACGTGAAGGTAAGAGGGAATTGAAGGCCATCGCATGAAATGCGTTACCCAGCAGCAAGATTATTATGGGTCAAAATCGTTTAATTTATTACAAAGATTGACTGATGACTCTCAATTAACCACAACAGCGGTCTGACCAAGTACACTATTTAATTTCGAAGCCTAATGGAATCTTAATTGGGCTTTGTCTGTTTACATTAGTTATATGTTCATATTCATGTCTGCATTTTCTCTCTGGTTTATTTGGAAGGTTAATACTCCAGCCTACTGTTCGTCAGGTCCCCCCATTAGCTAGCCACAGTTGCTGAAACATTCCAGTTTTGTCTGTTTAGATTCATTATATACTTATTTTATTATACAATATCAGAATGAATTAAAGTAGAAAATTTTCTCCTGATTCATTGATTGAACTGCAAACAAATTAAATTGCTAACATTCTTACGATGAAAAGGCATTTAAATTTAAGATTGAGGTGTCTACTTTTCACTGCACTTGATTTAATGTAAAATTATCAAGTCCAAAAATACGGGAAATTTTCTTAATTAACTTCAATTTTTAATTCAATTTAGATATAAAATTTTAAATGCTAATAACTCAACATTTATAATCGTATGAATTAAATAAACAAATATGTGTCCAAAATTAATGAAATTTTTTTTAAGTCAATTAAGACCCAATCCATCTAAAATATATATAAAATAAAACTAAGATATAGAATATGTCTACCGAATATTTTTATCATTATACTTTTAAAATTAAGGTAAACAAATGCATCAATCACATATAAGTATTAAATTGAACTCGAAAATATCTAAATATTTATAAATTTATCTCAAAATTTTCTTTTATCAAGAAATTATTTTACTCATCCACTTGGTCTCAGGCAAGCTTTTATGCTAAATTATGTCCGTCATGCAGTTTATTATCCTTGCCACTTGAAATAATTTTTCTATTTGGGCAGAGAGTGATTCATTTCGGCTGTGGCATGTGTTAAAAACAATTCATTTGTGCGTTTTGTTGAGTCTTTGTTTAGTAATCATATATTCATACATGTTTCATGCAAGTCGTTTTCACTCACATTTTTTCAAAAATATAAGGAAATGAATTATTGATAAACCAGGTAATATGGGCGGTGGTCTCTCTTTCTCATTTTAGTGATTTACTGCTTCTCTTGAATGTTGGAATTTAACAATTCTAATATTCATCAAGATCTCGCGTATACTAATATAGAATACAATTATGTGTTAGAATGCGTACCTCTTTTGATTAGTCGATGCAGTGTTTCGATGCAACTTGTAGCGTTCCAAAGGTTAGGTCTTCCTCTCTATTCTCTAACTTTATGGCAGTCTACTCAATGGATAGAGACAGATTAGGGTTTTGAAACCCATACTTTCCTTTATATAGAGCTAGAGAGGGGACCTAGCCTAACCCTGATTGGTCTCTGTT
>JAVXUL010000009.1:10823456-10833678 GCA_035590515.1 Trichilia minutiflora
ATAAACTCAAAATATAAAACATGTATATACACCATTTCACATTTCAAAAGCAATAAGAAGATAATTATAAATGTTTGTATTTTATTTTGTTTATAAAGAATTAAATATATAAATAAAGAAATAAAGAAAAATAGTGTCCACTCACAACTCAGGGAGGGTATACACTCCTTAATTCCCCTCATTCCTCGGCGAACTAGGCGAGTACCTCGACCTCGAATCGTCGTCTATTCACATGTATATAACATTATCAATATACACTCTAATATAAGAATGGAATCTAAATATGTGCAATGCATGCTATTCCTGAATTCCCCAACGTCGAACTATTTTCCGGATTCTTCTAAAACCCTCGTTAAACCTCGAATTATCAAGTTATTATCGTCACGGACCCACATTACGCCTAAACCGACGCATATCGATTTATTCTCGCGATTCTAACCAGTGGGCTCCACTCCCTTATCGAAACAGTAATCGAAGTTACTGTTTACGTTTATCCAAATTCTCTGAAATCGTAAATCTAACTTCTTACGACTCCTACAAATCCTCTACAACCCATTTTACGCCTTAAAACTAAAATGTAGGGGATAAATCTACAAAAGTTCATACGGAAACCCATACGAATGAAATTGCTTAAAATCAGAAAATAGATACGTAGACAAGTTAGAAACGAAGCTACGAATCTCGTGGTGTGGTCGGTTTACTCCGATTTCGCCTATAACACGAAAAGTCCTAAATCCTCTTTGAAACCCTAACTTTTCCTTTTGTGAATCCACGCTCCTACCACCAAATTGACACTCTCGAAATGTTAGACGCGCTGAATGCAACTCGTGGGTGAAAAAAATTGAAATTTAGGTAAAATATGGGTAGGTCTAGAGAGAGAAATGGAGACAGTGTGAGAGAAGAGGAGAAAGAGAGAAAAATGAAGGAAACCCTAAATTTTCGGCCCCCAACCCCCTTTTTATAGAAAAAAGATGAAATTACCACTTTGTCCTTAAGTTTTCTTAAGGAAGAAACTTCTAGAAATGGGCATTTTCGTCGTTTTACGCCGATTCGATCGAACGAATAGCACTTCGGTCCAATCCTTCGGTGCTATAGAAGTCAAAGATCTCGTAAATTATCGATCGAACGAATCCTCATTCGTTCGAACGAATCCTCGCTTCGATCGAATGAATGGCTCCTTCAGTCGAACAAATTCCAATTCGATCGAACGAATCTGGAGCCAAAATTTTCCAAGGAGTCCGCAAAGCTTCGGTCGAACGAATCACCCTATTCAATCGATCGAACCCACCAAAATTTGAATTATCACTTAGATATCGCCAACACGAGCTTAGAATTACACCCACAGCCACATGAATATGAAATTAATGTAGACGTATGGTCAAAAGAAGAAAGAAATGACAAATATACCCTCGAGATAAAACACGGGGTGTTACACAATATGTCTAAGTTATAGCATGCTAGCCATATATTTACATGGGCATACATACCCCTACAGGATTGCGGATCACCTATACAGCTCACAGAGAGTGGATGGAATTCTATAGACCGATGAGTTATATAGATTTAAATTTATATCGACTTTATAGTCATATTCATTATGCCACATCACACATTGAAACCTAAAGTGCAAATATTCTAGAGAATTAAGTCTACTTAGTTTTTACTTATGTTTTTTACGCTCATTTGCAATCCATTCAGTTTTTAGTTTATAAGATAAGAATCTAATGTATTTGACTACCCCTCCTGAGGTTAAGTCAAACCTATCTCTAACATCCAATTTTCATATTTCTACGCAAAACCAAATATTAAAAATGCTTGAAATTCTTGGTTCTTTTTAAACACCTTAAAAAGGTTTAATAGGCTTCTGCTCATTAATATCGTAGGTTGTATTATCTGGATTTTCTAATTTAGGACAATCTCTTCTGAATTTCTCATTCTAAATTTAAAATTATCTCATCCATGTTCAATAAATTATTTGTATTAAGTAAGATTAATACAAATAAACATACAACAAGGTTAATTAACAAAAAGCAATCAAAATTTTCGATTTATTAACCAATCTTTTCCCGGTTTATAAGACAAGAGTACTAATACAATCAATTGCCTCTTTCAAGGTCAAGTCAATCAAAATTCCAAATTTCAATTTTGATAACTTATTTAATTTCTAAACTATATTTCCCTATTGTCATCTAAGAAACTCTTAGTCACTATCTAAAATTGAGATTTAAGAGTTCAATATAATCGTTACTCTCTTAATTAGTCTTCATAAATATTAAAGATCTTCTGATACATAAATGACCTAAGTTATACTAATCATTTTTCAATCTAAGACAACCTCTTCCGAGTAACTCATTCTAAATTTATAAATAAATAATTCGTGATCAAGGAATTAGAGGCATTAAGCAAAAAATAGTATAAATAAATGGATGAAAAGATTAAATAAATAAACTAGACAATAAAATCACCTACCAACATAGATAAATAAATTCTCTATATTATAAGTTTAAACTAGCATAAACACATTATAAATCATTATTTGTATGGTTTACGAACGAAAGAAACAATAAATAAGAACAAGGAAGAGAAAACCCATAACTAATCCTCCTTCAATCTTCTCGATCTATTATTTCTCCACTTGATCTTCATGGAATCTTCAAGGTTTATCTCATTTTTGCATAGATGTCATTCCTCTTTTTAAAAGTAAGAAGAGTTTCTTTATATAGTGAGCCTTCAGGGCATCCAAGAAATGTATTTTCTCTATTTGGGGCTGCAGCGGGCAAAAATAATTCTTGTTATAACGAGAGTCTCTGAAAAACTTGCAGCAGTGAGCAAAAATATTTTGACTGCAGTGTCAGTTTATGTGAAATTCATTGCAGCAGAAGAAAATTCTTCTTGCTATAGCAAGACTCACTTTTTGGATCTTTCGTGAAAATTATAGTATCAGGATAAACTTTTCAATACAACTTGAATTACTTTAATCTAATATCGATAATTAAGATATCGTCATTTTACTTATTGATGTTCAGGATTATCACTGCAGTGACGCTCTTTAACTCAACTGATAAAATCTTATTAAAAATGATCTAATTCTTAAAGATTTGATAATATTTATTATCTACGTACAAACAAATAAGAAAAACATAAAAATATTAATAAAATTATTTCAAAATAAATAAAATCTTAGTCATAAAAATATTAATCAAATTATTCTAAAATAAATAAAATCTTAGTCATAAAAATATTAATCAAATTATTCTAAAATAAATAAAATCTGTCAAAAGATGAACCATAAAATCACTTGTTATCGATATCATTCTTCGTCCTCGTCAGGAAGAGATAGTTACAAGAGATCCATGAAGTTGGGAGTATGTCACAGTTTGATGCATTTGACCAGGAAATTTCAATGGCATTATGTCAGTAATTCCCGGTCTGCCCAAATTCCTTTTTATATATACGAGCCACATGCTTGTCAAAAACACGAATTTCCTTTTTAGTCTATAAATGATTTGTGAAAAAAAAAAGGTTACAATAATAATTTAAAGAGAAATTAATAGAAGGATGCCGACAACTTGTTCTTTTGTGTTCTATAAATCAAAACCCCATGTGGTTGCTTAGAAATTAAAGAGACAGTCTCTTCCAACAACTTTTTCCAACATTAGTTTCCAAGAAGAAAAAAAACGACTAAAAGGAAATTATGATATACATTGAAGTTCATATTTGAAAATTCAGAAAACGTCTTTATCATATATTTTAATAGTAAAATTTTAAAAATAATAACCATTGAAATATATATTGGGTATATATTAGTGTGTTTATAATGTTACATACGTGATTTGAGATAATAAAAATAAAAAAATAAAAAAAGCGTATGGGGTATTTTTAAAATTCTAATTTTTAAAGTATTTTTAGTTCATTGTTAATGTTAGTGATATATTTTTAATTTTAATTATATTATTTTTTCTTTTTTTTACTTTTAGGTTATTTTTCATTTGTATATATAAATACATAGCAATGTCAAAGGAAAAGTCATGAGATTGTTTGATAAGTAACTAAAAAACCATTCTAGACGACGTAAATTAGGTTACCAAAATGTATACACCGTATATAGTGCTTTAATTTGACCAAAAATTGACAGAGACTAGTGATAAAGACAATCGTATATATCCTCCATTACGATTAAAAAAAAAAAAATTCTATGGTCACGAAAGTATGACTTTGTAAATTAATTTGTTGATTCGTATGTATTTAAGTACAATTACAAGAAAAAGAAGACAGCTATAATAAATTCAAGGTAATTATAATCACCAATCTTTAACCTTTAATAAAGGATTTTCCTCTTAGTTCAGAGATTCCTTTTGTCAACATACGAGTAATTATGAAAAATTAAAGCAACTTAATTAATTATCACTCACATCGGTCTACCGCAACCGATCATCTCACTTTATTAATCCAAAATTATTTTGCTCTATTTAGGTATGTAATTAGGTATAATTAAGTAAAGTTCTTCATCTCTTTAGAAGGTTAATTAAAATTTTCTTGCAGCTCTGACTTCTTCTCTAGTACTCTTCTTCTTCTTCTTCTTCTTCTTCTTCTTCTTCTTCATGTCCAGAGAGGTTCCCAGCTTGCGCCAAAACTGTTGTCGTCCAGAAAGCAGCTTGTATCGATGAATTGCTGTTGCTGCAGCTGCTGCTGTTGCTGCAAGACCGCGGCAGGCTCTTGAGACTGGGCCATTTCCATGCAAATCAGCGCGATTAAATTGCGTTGTTGACATTGCATGGTCACCAGCTCGGCCTGTGCCTTCGCTAACTGTGTTTGGAGCTCGCTGACTTGTTTCTGCAGATGACAAATTGCTCCAGCGCAGCCGTACACGGGGTCTCGGATTCTGGCATTTGCTTCGTAAACCATGCTGCTTACTGCATCTGCTCGTTGAGATTCAGGCAACTCCTGGAAAATGAATTTTTTAATGGAAGAAATTAATTATATGAATAATACAAATTACGAAGACGGGAAATGTATTCCTTGTTTTAACAGCCATGGATTCTGTCAAAATTTGAACCTATGTGCAAGTTTACATTGATTTCTAATATGGACGAGTAGTCCTTGTAAGACTTAGGTAATTCATATTGTTTTTGTGGAAAGGGAGAAAATTAAAGGTTTGTAGGCATCTGATTGGCCGGGCCAGGAGAAATGAAAAGGGCTAAGGGTCTAATTGAAGATTTTTGGAATTAATTAAATAGAATTGTTTGAAAATTAACTTTAAAATTGAATGGGATCGGTTAAAATGTCACACTCTCTTTTCATTTCTTTTGATGCTACAAGTCCACAATTTTGCCAAAAAAAGGGAAGGAAAATTAACAACTGTCGAACGTATAATCAACGCAACAAATGGATGTAGACCTAAAAGAGTATTTTTCTTTTTTAAACATTGGTTTTGGACAGAAAAGTATGATGTTGATTTCAATTTTCACATAAATTTAATTCAACAAGTGCATATACCTGCAAGAACTTTATGATGTTGCTGGCTCCAAATACTCTATGAGCAATGGTGAACTTATATGGTTCAGTTGGTGGAAAATATGGAGCTAAAACACATTTCTCGACGCATCTGCGCCGGAGGATTTTGCAAGCAGCACAAGGGCTAAGAACGATAGGCGGAGGAGACGATGGAGCTGCAAGACTTGGAGAAGACTCTGATTTAGGAGAAGCAAAGCTTGGAGAAGATAATTGAGAAGTTGATGGAACGTTAGGGGAAGATAATTGTTGAGGAGAAGGGAAACTTGGAGAAGATTGAGGAGGAGAAGAAGAAAATGATGATGGAGAGGAAAATGGAGTATTTTTCATATTTGTGATTAGGTTTGCAAGAACTTTGTCTTTGCATTCCATTTTTCTGAGAGAAAGTAGTAGTAGTAGTAGTTAGTGAGAAAGCAAAGGCAGTGATAAGAATGAAAGGAGCTGCGTTAGTTGAACAAACCTAAAGCCAAAGCGGATATATATAGAGAATAGGAAAAGGCCAGAATGAGATTGGTCTTCAAAAGCACATGTCACCAAAGCCGCTGTATGATGTCATTAGTTTTTTGTATTCTATATATATATAATACAAAAAACTAATGACATCATACAATATATATATATATATATATAATTAAAAGACTTAATTATAAATAGATTAATTTTAATTTTGAAAGCACTAGCACCTAAAATATCTTATTCAATTATCTTATTGGAGTCAAAAAAATTCGGCCATCTTTTTCTTTAAGTTTTTTTTTTTCCATACGTAATGCATCTGCATTCCATGTACGTGATAAACGTTTGCTTGTACTATGGACAAATAGGTTAAGATTAGATAACATGGCTCTTTAAATTCTGTCCTATTACTACATTGAAGAACACAAAATTTTGGAAAGGTGATTCAAAGTCATCAAATTTTCCATTTGTTATTGATAAGTAATTAGGTAATTATCATGTACATTTTGTTCAATTACACATGGTCATTGTTAAGAATTTCCTTGTTGCTTAAAATCAAGCTTTGAACCTTGCTTAATTTGGCAAGAAGAAAATATAAAAATAAAAAAAATTCTAGTCTTCATATTCCTAGTACTATTTTTTTTACTTGTTTAATAATATTTATTATTTATTATTAAATTACAGAAATAGTATTATCTGAGTTCTTTCATTTAACTGTAAGTCTTTATATTAAATAAATAATTAGAATTAAATTAAGATCAACTCAACTCAAGATTTATTGATTTAATTACAAATATGACAAGAATCAAAGTCAGATTTGTTATAATATAATCAACTATAATCAGCCAAATTTTTATATGTTGTAAGCATATCTTTATAATTATGATATATTTACCTTTTTAGTATTTAATTTTCTTTTAATGGGAAATATTTTGAATATTATATAGAAATATACAATTATCTTCCATGTCTAAAATATCTGCATTTATATATGTAGTAATCGATCGAGTGTGAATTCAGGTAAGATATTGTTAGCGATTGAAGTTAACAAAACTATATATTGAGCTTAATTGTTAATAATGAATATTAAAGATTCCTCCATTAATGTCTTATGATGATCATCAAGAACTGTAGAACATGAATACATTGTATCATAAGCTAACCACCCACCAACCGGGAATATTTGAGAAATACTGTGCAACAGCAACGGATTAGTTTATTAATTGGTGTTCAAACTGTTTGGCTATACATATTGGAGCACGCAAGCTTCAAAGGTTTTTTTTTTTTTTAAATACAAGGATATTTCAACTAACCTAACTTAAATCATATATCCAACTAATAAATGATATGATTTAAATTAACAATTAATGATATTATAATGAGAACGATTAAACGCTATCAAATTCGAGATTGATGTAAAATTTTCAAAAAAGTTAATTCAATAATTTACTATCGAGACCTTTCACTTAAATCACAGTATCAATTCATGACTCGAATTCAAAACAAATATAAAGTAGCTATTTAACGAATCCTTTATTACTAGACCGCGCTACATGTGGGTACTCCAAAGCTTTTACAATGAATATATTAATTGTAGCAAATATATATTGTACAAATATAAATAATATATATTGCAACTTCAATAAAAATACATTCTTCTATCTTTGGGTAATGTTTTATATACTGATTAATGGTGAATTCACCATTGAAACTTATGTATTCACACAAAATTGAAATTTATGTAATCATTTTATATATATATATATAATATTTATCTATTTAATTGGGGATAAACGTTAGTAGTAATCATATTTGAAGGGATATATAGTTTAAATAAAATATACAACTTAATCTCTTAGACATTTCAACAAAAAAATTCTAATAATTCAAACTTAGGATAAATATTAAGTAACCATTATATTAAATTTTTATCACCAAATCATCTAGTAGTTAAAATTTATGAAACCACAATCTAAAAAACCTTCTTCACGTATCCATTATTTGTATACGTCAACTATTTATAATCAATTATCTGCATGCTGTAATTTGTACAAAATAACGAGATCTCTTTTATATATTAGATTCTATAATCATATAATAGAATCGTGTAACTTTTATAGAATTAAAATTACACATCTTATAAAATTAAATTCTAGTTTAATACTGTATACCCATTTTAACTCATTCATAAACTAGATTGATCATATGTGTAACCGGTGTATTAATTTTAGACTTACTAAAAATCTAACATATATATTACATGAATATAAATATATAAATCGACGTAACATAAAATTATCAATAGAATAAAATACGTAATTAATATTATAAACTATATAATAATTATACAATAATGTCGTCACATCAATTCACATTTACAATATTATTATTCTAAAAAAAAATTCTAGTTTAAATTAGTTAATTTACTTGCCAAATTACAACTCTTGTTCTAGACTTAATATTAATTAACTTTTATTTTACATTTTAAACAATTTCTTAAATATAATACCAGAACTAATATGTCATGTTAAAATTTTTATGTATCTGTTTTAATCAATGAAATCTAAACCAATTTTACCATCAATCTCTTTGTCTCCGTCACTCTTGATTCTAGTCAATATCGACTCATCAAATCTATCTTTCTATACGAGGAAACTTGTTACAACATCTAACAGTACCTGTACATCTTTATTACCTTTGTCAAAATAATCATAACATAAAAATATTCAATGTATTTATACCTAACAATAACCGTTATCTTCATCAGATAACATGCGAAGCTAAAAAAACACCCAGCATACTCGAAACCAGTACACACTTCACAATCTTTTACAAGGGGTTTGACTGGGAAAATGAAAAAAACAGAATCAAATGCATGCATGCAGTAGAAATAGCTATAGCTAACTATTCTCAACCATTGATCTTTACAAATTATTCAAAAAAATTGTTGGCATTAGTCAGCTCACGCTTTCTTTCTTTCTTTTTTTTTATTTCTTTTCAAAATATGCAAATATTGTCTAAGTTCACATCCCAGAAAAGCTCGTTGTTTTAACAGCTGATGCATGCACAATATTCAAT
Source organism: Trichilia minutiflora (assembly GCA_035590515.1). Classification (NCBI taxonomy): domain Eukaryota; kingdom Viridiplantae; phylum Streptophyta; class Magnoliopsida; order Sapindales; family Meliaceae; genus Trichilia; species Trichilia minutiflora. The sequence goes on from JAVXUL010000009.1 coordinate 10,832,499, forward strand.
CGGGTTAGCTTTGTTTTTTCAAGATTAATACACCCATATAATCTTCTGTCAAATCAACACAAATATTCACTTTACGTTCTATGTATATGTCCTAGAATTACTCTAAACGTGACACAATGTCCTTTTTTTTTATTGATAAGTAGACTTAATTATTAATTTTTTTTTCAGTATATTTGTCAAATTTTATATAATTTCTGTATAATAAAGTAGGTGTTGGTCGTGACTTAATCTACTTCAAGCACTATTGAAGCACGTAAAGCAAAATGGGCGGCCCCGTTGCTTAAGGTTGATACACTTACCACATTTTACCTTAAATGGTGGTTCAATATTAAATAGTGAATTTAACACGAGTTTTAATTCTAAATAGCTTAAGTTTGACAAAAAGTCATGTATATATACAGTTTTTATTTTTTATTTTTAAACATAAAATCTAAAAATATTTATATATATGCTGAAAACCATTTTACCCGTTAAAAGTGGGAATGTTTACATTTTACAAAACATGAATTAGGTGTAAAATAATATTGTTTATATTTGGGTATTTTGTTAAGGTCCAGTCCATAGATTCAGGTGCAACTTCAAGCCCTTGTCCAAACCTATTATATAGATATATTATCCCTTAAGTGGACCCTTTGATATGACGTCATCTCGAGAGTCATCTACACCATACATGAGATAATGAGACTGTCTCGGGTAATCTGTCCAACGCTATTGATCAGGAGATCTCCTTCGAGTTATTCACGGTTGATCCACACTTAGGCAAAGAGTCTTCAATGACAGGCCTTCTGAGCTCAGTCTTGGAGAATCGGACTGGTATGATTCACATAAAACGATTAGGGCTCATGAGCACCCGAAGTATACAGGCTTCCACGACGCTATAGCCTAATATCATTAAAGCTATAACCCGCTGCATAAGTACGTTTCGAGAACTAGGGGACTTCATTTTCGGAAGAACTGGAGGCTTTACTCGGAGGAATGTATACTCGGAATCTTGAGGTTGACGTGACAAGAACAGTATCATAATTTTTCACACCCCTTGATTTCTGCAGCAGGCTGTCTTGAGCACATCAGCCATACAACAACACGTATTCAAAGGTATGAAATTCTATACTTTCAATACACAGCATCCAGAAATCATGGGAGGTACGTTACGTTACGTTACTTTCAGATTAAAAAAAAA
>JAVXUL010000009.1:10843128-10855639 GCA_035590515.1 Trichilia minutiflora
GTTACAATGACAGTGGGGACTTCCAAGTTGGGAGAATCTTGATTGACACGGAGAGCTCTACTGATATCATTTTTAAGAAAATACTGGATTCTTTGAGTATAAAAGATCTAAGATTGAGACCGACAGATACCTCCCTGCATGAATTCGAAAAGTTATATGTATATCCTTTAGAAACCGTGCAATTACCGATCATGATAGACAATAAACCATATAAGAAGGTCACTATGGCTCTAAATGTCTTTTTAATGTGAATTTATAAAATTTGGTACCATTTTTCCATTACGTTCAAATGAGGTAATTAAATTTTAAAAAAACGCTGCCATTTTTGATACAGCATGTATATTCTTACAACCAACATTGAACTACTAATTTCTGTTCCTGATAACGACTTAATTTAAGTGGATTATTAGAACAGATTTGGAACCTTTTTTTGGTCCAAATTGTGGGACAGTAGTTGGGTGAAACAGCTAGGCTCGTGGGGAGCAAGAAAATGAATACATAGATAGCTAATAGAAAATAGAAAGAAAAAAAAGACTTTATTGTATGTAATGTCGTATTAATTATTATTATTATTGTATCTATAAATTCCTAATTTCCACGTTCTATTGTCATAAATTATTTCATTGAGTTAGAAATTTTGGAGTCTTCAACATGGATTGTAGTGGAAGTAGTTGGAATATAGGGTGGTGTTTTTCTTGGCTTACCTTATCTTTAATTTGGTATGTCTTAGTTAGTTGTTCGTTGTCACCTTCAACTAGGAAGAAATCAAATTTAATTAATTAAATAATTAATTTGAATCGATACAAATTATTTGATATTAAATGGTTAGTCGTTTTTATTTAGTTTAATTAAAGAAATTTCTTGTGATTATTACAAAATTATCGATTAATTATAATTTAGACTTCTATGCAATAAGCTTTCTTTTCTTTTCTTTTCTTTTTTCCTTCATTAAATTCAATATGCGGGTTCCCATTGTCAAGCTACAAATTCTTCAAAACTTAGAAGGTTCTACTTGTCATGACATAGTTATTAATAATTTAATTATTCCTTTCCTTGTGGACCTAAACTCAAAAGTTTCAATAAATTAATTTTGATTAATTAATCTAATTGAGAATTTAAGGAACCAGAAAGTTGGGTTTTCTTTTATTTAATCTCAAATTATATAATTAATAAAAAAAATTAAATAAATAGTCATAATCTAGTGACTAATGACATCCCTTTTCATATTATATTAAAAAGAACTCAATATCAATGCTTGTCACCAAAAGTCTAACACACGTCTACACCGTTTGTTTACTTTTAACTTAATACTTCGATTCTTCTTGTCAACAAAAGTCAACCAAAAAGTAATTAACCAAAGAAATGAGGAGAATTTAATATTTACCCCACCGAAAAAATTATAGCATGCATTATAAAATGAAAAAAGAAATTTACTTTTTTCCCACTTTTTAACGTCATTAATTTTTATAATAAAGGATGATCTTATAGTAAAAAATTAATATAATAACTATTAATCATTTATCTTAACTTTGAGCCATTAAAATTCTTTTTATTAAAGTACTTAAAAGATTTGAGTTATAAATTTTATCTGCACTATCTTTTAGGTATAACGATTATTAAACGTTTATTCTCAATTAAATAGATTAGAGTTTTTTATATATACAAAAATATATATATATAATTTTTTTAACCACTAAACCCTAAAATTTATTTTCCTAATTGCTTTAGATAAAAATTTTCCTAATTGCTTTAGATAAAAATACCCCTAATTATGCCTTTAATAGTCCTATTTTATCCTATTATATTTTATCTTTTTTTACATTTATTTTTTATCTATTTATATTTTAAATAAATTTAAAAAATTAAAAAGAAAACAAAGAAAAAATATCTGACACATGTTGCCGTGCATGTGTAGTTACGACAGGCGTAATAAATTTGTTTTAATTAGTTTAAATTTTATAATAAAGCAATAAAAATATTTTTAATTTTAATTTTTTAAAATTTTAAACATAAAAGTAAATAAAAACTATATTTTTGAGTAAGTAATGTTTTTACTTTATCAAATTTAAATTTAAAAAATATAGAATAATGAAAAAAAATTTAAAATGATTAAAAAACTCAATAAAATAATAAACATTACTTACTTTAAAATATAAATAAGATTAATTTTGTGTGTATGATTTTAAAAATTAAAATTTAAAATGGTTGGTATCGCAGTAACAGCAAATGCTGCACCCTGTCGCAACAGCTTTTCCTATTTTTTATTTGTTTTAATTTTTTAAATTTATTTAAGTTATAAAAAATTTATTTTATACTAAAAATAATTATTAAATAAATATTATTTGTATTTTTTTGTTGAATTTAAGTAAAAAATAAAAAATATAGATAAAAAAGACAAAAAATGAATATAAAAATAGAGAAAATAAAGTAACTGAAAACAAAAATGAGAACATTTTTACCTAAAGTAAAAAATTTATTTTCAAAATAAATAAGAAACATTTTTTATTTATTATTTGAAAAAAGTTTGAAAATTGATTAAAAAAACGCTCTTTATAATTTTTAACCAAACGTTTAGAACCATTAAAATTAAATTAATATCAAAATTAAAATTTTTAATTAATTTGAATAAAATAAAGACACCCTACTACAACATTGTAAAATATCAAATATAATTATTAAGTATTTGATGTCATGAGACAATGGACACGAGCAAAATTTAATTTTACAATTTGTACTCTCAATTAATTAGACCATTGAATTGAATTGAATTGAATTGAATAATTAATGCTTATGTTGCTATTAATTATATACCATGCGTTATTTCTAGGGAAGCATAAAGATTTTGCACATGCATGAAAAGATCTCTTATATGATTCCAATGATATTTTCCTTTTTATTTTTAAAATAATTCTTAAATTAGTCCAAAAAAATATGACTAAATTACATTAGAAATAAATTATTTTTCTGAAGACGGTGGTACATTAATTAACTTATTAAGTACTAATTTCAACATCATGTGTTCCATATGCCTGTGATTTTACAAGATTATTAGATATGATCAACGGCATTAAGATTCTCTTCTTTAATTACTGAAAATATGAAATAGCCCACCCAAATTAATTTGTGCAGAACACGTGTTCATATTTAATTTGGAGAGAAATGATAAATATTCTTGTAATTTTTTAAGTAACAGTTATTTTATATTTTATATTTTATGATATATATTTTTTAAATTTAAAAGTTATGACAATTGCTCGCCTATAATCCATCTCATCCCTAAAAAATTTAAAAGATAAAAAGTAATTCTGTAATTTTAATAAAATATTTTATTATTTTTCCTGTATATGCATTTAATGAGAGTTATAATAATTATTATATAATTTATTATTATGAGTATGATAATAATTTTATCATAAAATGAGATGATACTAACATTTTAAGAAGGAATTGATAATAATTTTTAAATTTAAAAAGAAATGTTACAAAAATAGAATAGAGGGCATTTTTAATTTGAGTTACAATTTAATTTGTATATTATTATTATCTTAAAAAAATTATCATTTTTATTTAAAATTATTTTAATTGTAGAGGATTCTAATTATTACAAATTTATCAAGAATTATAACAATTGTTTTTAAAATTACAGTCGGGTAATTAAAACAAACGGTAAGTGTCAGAACTTGGCCTATGTTTAATATTACTTATGATATCATCAAAACATTTTTTTTTTAAATTTGTAAAATGAATTTATGTTTTTTTTTTTTTTGTAGCATTTGATTAAATAAAAGAAATTTACAGTTTTATTCAAAATGGGTATTTAAGGTGTTTTCTAGTCTAATACCATATGTAAATAAAATGAATTAAAATATAAAATTTAATTTGATATTTGTGATGGGTGATAAAAAATATATAAATTATTAAATATTTTTTAAATTTTATTGTCAAAGTATAAAATCTAAATATATTATTGCAAGTATCTAAAACTTAAAATTTTGTATTTTATGTATAAAATATTATGTTAAATACTTTAAATTTTAAATTTAACTTCTTTGTCTTTATTCTTATATTAATTAAGGTTTTTAAATTTTACATCATAAATTAAGTCGTTGGTTGTATCCGTTTTTGTTTTGTGTTTTTCTAATGCGAGTGAATGTTTTGTTACATCATGGTCATTTTGTTGCATATTAACTGGCCCCCATTGATTTAACACGAAGAATCTCAACTCCATCATCAAAGTTCGAAAGGTCCACGCGTCTATTCGCTTTGTTGGACTTATCCATTTATTGCCTTTCTCACACGGTTTCTTTCCTTTAACCCCGAAAAATAATAATAATAAATTAAAATTTATATTTCAAATAATCTTTTGAAAAAAAAAAAAAAAGTGATCATCCAATTGCAAAATGTGAACCACCCACCTAAGTCAAATAAGCTTTTTCCCATAAAATTTGGATCACCAATTGATACATTCTGTCTGTAAAGTTGATGTCAAGTAACAACATTTCATCAATTACATACATCGATATATGAAATTAAAGTTACCTATTCTATTCTATTCAATTAAATTTTTTTGTTGTTACGTTTCTGACCAATTCAAAGTTATGAGAAAACATTTTCATATCCTTTTCCTTTAATTACTTGTCTGTCAATTGTTATTGATGTAATTTCATTATTGTTTGTGTGCGTGTACATAAAATCTTACTAAGTCTTTTGGTACAGACAATGGGTTAGAAAAATGTGAATGGTAGTAGCTGTTTTTGGAATGTCAAGCAAGGTTAAGCTGTAACCCACTGCGGCTTCTAAAATACACGTTTAAGGAGTCAAGAGCCAACTAGTGAGGATGATGTAAACCATTAGAAATTGTAGAGCTTTCATACTTTTCTACTTTTCAAATTTTGTAAACTTTTTAAAAACTCTTTCTTTTTTAAAAAAAAAAAAATCTTTTTCAAGGGGTAATTATATAAGAACCATTTTGCTATTAACCCCAATGACAAAGAATAAAGAAACTTAATTGTAGCTTAAATTAATTGCATCAATACTTTTTAATAAATCCACCTTATAAGAAGTTTATCTAGTGTGAATAGAAGAAGGGCACGATAATTTGGTGCAATTAGGGTCAAATAAGACATGGGACATCTAAATTTTGCTTAATATTTTTTGCCAACAAAACATTTTGACTTTATTTTTATTAAAAATATGTGGATTTTGAAACTCATGTTATATAAATTTATTATTGATTATTCAATCATTTGTTTGAAAATTTTGTTTATTATTTTAACAATATGGGTTTATTTTAATTCCTTTGGAAATTGATGGACTCTTTAAGTCTATCCACCTGTCGTGAGCTATTAAAATAAAATTTTTAAAAATGCGATATGATATGAAGACTAATTCTATGTACCAAATGGTAGACCATGTCAGAGACATACAAATATTTAATTAAATATAAAACATTTATTTTAGAAAAAGAGGTTTTAATTGGTGACTTTTGGCAGAAGAGAATGGGCAGGGCAGGGCAGGGCAGGTCTGGTCTTCAACTGTTCATGTAGTTTGACAACTTCTCTGATAGATTTGTTAAGTGAAACAGTCTTACTTCGCAATTCTCTCTCAATCCTAAATAGTAATCAATTTGCAATTCCATATATTAAACCCAAAAGGGACAAAAGTATTTAAATATATAAAAATGTTCATTATATTTGTTGGCATGCAAAAATTCTACTTCAAAATTTTGGAGTATTCAAATTCTCTTCTTATTTGTTAGATTTATAATATACGAAATTATAAAAAATAATCGTGACTAAAGTTGGTGATCCATTAAAATTTTTCTATTACTTAAATTAGATTTTTTTTTAAAGATTAAAAAAATAATATTATTCTTTTTTTGCGTTTAACACTTATCTTATTTTTTTTTGTTCGTATCTTTTTGTTGTCTCTTAAACTTAATTTTCACAAGTTTTTCATAAACTTAATTTTTTTCAAGAATTAACCATTTGATTAAAAAATTCTTTTTAATTTATGAAAAAAAGTCATGAATTTAAATATTTTATATAATTAAAATAACGATCATTTAATATTTTAATATTTAATATCATGTTCAAGATTTTTATTATTTTATAATTAAGATTTTTATTTAGCAGGAGACTTTGAATTTCAATATTATGATAACGATATTTATGATAAAATATTTTAAGATTTTATATTATAATTGAGATTTTTATTGATTAATGAAATTTCAAAATTATATACCATAACTAATCTTTTGTTAATTACAAAATTTTTAGGATCACATTGTAATTAAGATCTTTTAATTTATAAAACTTTTGTTTGCACACCTAAGTTATTGAGTCTTAAGATTATTTTTTTTTTTTATACAGGAAAAACTTTTATATTCAATCATCATCGAGGCATCCAATTGAGCAGGGGATCGATGTACCTCTTGGGGATAGGACCTCACGGATTATTTGACAATCGTCTTAAATCACAAAGTACTAAATCATTGAGTCTCAAGATTTTTTTTTTTTTTTTATACAGGAAAAACTTTTATATCTAGTCATCATCGAAGTATCCAATTGAGTACAGGACCGATGCACCTCCTGGAGATAGGACTTCACAGATTATTTGACAATCATTTTAAATCACAAAGTGCATCCTAAATCACAAGGTACATGTATAGGAACTATATACGGTGATATCAAGTATAAAATAAAACTCCTGACCTGACCTCCTTAATATTTTAATATAGAGAATTTTAGGATAAAAATTGAACCTGAGATCTTGAAGTTTACAAGACCAATCCCCATCATCATACCATCATAAAGAGTTGAGTCTCAATATTTATGTAATCTTTATTTATATGATTTTTGATTTATTATATAATATTCTTTTCAATATTAATAAACGATTCACGAGTATTATCGTACTGAAAATTCTCAAAATTTTGAATATTTTTTTGAATAATATTAGATTATTTTGTTTTTCTTTTTAATTATATTGGTTGAAATTTTTTCAAGATTGTTATATGATTAATATCTTACGAGCTTTTCTGATTATTGGAATTTTTTATTTAGAATTTAAAGGCCAATAATGGCCAAGATTGTTATTTATATGATATTTGATTTCTTATATAATATTCTTTTCAATATTAATAAGTCATTCACCAAGTATTGTTATACTAAAAATTCTCGAAAATTTGAATATTTTTTGAATAATATTAGATTTTTTTTTAAAAATTATATTGATTGAAATTTTTTCAAGAGTGTTATATGATTAATATCTTACGAGCTTTTCTTATTATTGGATTTTTATTTAGAATTTGAAGGCCAATAATGATCAATTTATTTTTTAAAATCATCCCCAAAATTAAGTATATGGGAAATTTTGTAATATGCATCCTCCATGCATTGCATATAATTTGTTAATAATTCGTCACATATAAAATGATTAAATATATTTACTATCATTCAATCTCTCTCTAATAATCCACACACATGAGCACTTTTTTTTTTCAATTTTTTTTTAAAGTGAAAGTTATTATCTTTTAAATCAATTCAAGATCCCAAATGTGATGTGTCTGCAATTGAATCTCCTCTCTAGAAGATTTAAAAGTGATTCTTGCCTGTAGTTGCTTTCCTTCTACCTTACGAATCTCCACTGTTTGGGATTTTAAATGATCTATCCATCCATGAATTGAGAATCCAGCAAAAGCACTTTTCTGTTGAAGTTGCAACCACTACTTTCAGCTTTTGGGAAGACAGCAAACTAATAACCTTACTTCTGCCTGGGTTCAAAGGAATGGAATCATAAAATATTATTCATTTCATGGGAGCCATTTTAGAGATTTCTTTTTTTTTTTAATTTTGGAAATTTTATAATCTTATAATTTGGAGAAATGTAATGAAGATCCATGAACATCAAACAAAAAGAAAAGGTAAAATGGGCCGATGCACAAACTGAAGGAGCTATAGTTGGTTTTGGTCTCAGATATGGGTTCAGCCCGAATCAAATAATATTGATTTTGCGTGACAGTGAATCTAAATAACGTTGCAACATTACTAAAAACACCCATCCTTATGATTTGTAAGAATTCTTCTTTATTGAGAGGGAGTATTGTTCAAACAAGGAATTTACAGCTAATAGTATAACAAATTCATGTCAAATTTCCATAACAGCCGCTTTAATCACTGTAATAATAACAATTAATTTGTCAAAATTTTAAAATTTTCATTTCCCTCTTTCCCTTAAATATGAATGAATAAATCCTGTGTGTATTTCGAGCAAAACATTCTCTTCCATTTCCAGAGCAGAAGAATCCTGAACATAAAAAATCAGTGATGCTGTCCAAAAAACATTTTCAAGAATACCAATTCTCAAGTATTTAAGATTTTCAATTTCACTTTGCTTCTCATATTTATCTATTTATTTATTTTCTACTGTTGTTTTGTTTGTTTAATCTGTTGTTTTCAGCTATTTTTTTCTTTTTCCTGTGTTTCTAATTGCTTGCATGAGTTGCATGAAGACCACCATGATTCATGAACTTAAATGTATCAACATTTTCAAGTTTCATTTCCTGAAGTAAATTATTGTTTGCAGCGAGCTTTCCCTTCTGCGTTTTAAAATTTACATTATGTAAACAATTTCAATAATATATTTAACTTGGATTTTGCAGAGGTTTCAGAGATCAGAGAAAAGCTTGATGTTCAGTACACGGAGAATGAAGCAGATACCATCACTGTACAAAACAAAGAAGGCCATTTGGAAAACGATTCCCAGATTGATTATCGCAATAGTTTGGCTTGGGACAGTGCCTTTTTCACAAGTCCAGGTTTATTTCCAGAAACCTGGATAGGAACAAAGTTTATGTCAATGCATTTTTCAATGTACTACTATTGAGAATTTATGGTTGTAAAATGTTCTTTAAATGCTCAGGAATTCTCGAGCCTGAAGAGCTGTTTGAGACTCTAAATTTTCGACCTTCCAATCCCTCGGAACAAGAAGGAAAAAGCAGCATTTGCCAGGCTAATTCGCGAAGTAGTTTAGCTTGGGATAATGCATTTTTCACTAATGCAGGTATGCTTAGACCTTAAGAAAGAACAAAATAGAGATTGTCTGTTTAATCTAAACATTTTTTTTACATGATTAGGAGTTCTGGATCCTGAAGAGTTGTCTATGGTAAATAGAGGGTTTAAGGAGTCCAAAAGAAATTTAATTCCTGATTCTGAAGAAAAAATTTGGAGATCTGTTGAACCAAATTCCATGATGTCGAATGAAATTTTCTCTCTAGCAAGCCTTGAGATTGATTTTTATGATCATCTAAAAGCATCCTTTCACAACTCAAGTAAAACATCGAACGCAGCGACTTCTAGTTCCGAATTGGGAAGAGGAAATTGCTTGCAAAGGAGGCATTGTGAGTATCTTGCTGAGGCAGTCATTACTGTCCAGACTCCATAAATCACATTTACATATAAATGATGCTTTCCAGAGGCATTAAGGTTGTAGATCTTAGTTTCAATTTCTACTTTTATATATTTTTCTTTGGCATGTATGCATTTCTTTCTTGGTTTACTATGCTCACTACCTCATTTCAGCTTTGAAAAAATGGGACGCTTCCTCTCGAGTAAAGGTAAGTTCTCAACATTGTAGGTATTCATTCTGTATCTGATGCTTCCTCCCAAAGAAATAATAGATTGAATTGACATTGTTTCTTGTTCTTGAATCAAGCATGCTGCAAGAGGTAGCAACTGCAATTCTTTATCATCTCATAAGCCACCAAAGGTATTACGTGAGGTTAGTTCTCCATCAAAATCCCTCAGCAAAAGAGCTTCTTTGGGTACAAACCATATCAGAATGGAAAATAAAGCTATCAAACCTGCATCCGGTAAGTGTTCGCGTAAAATTTCTGCTCACACTGCCTAAAATTTTCTGCTTTTAATGGTTTTGGAATGGTATTTTAGTTGAACTTCATGACTATTACAGGCAAGCATATGAACGCAGCAAAACGACCTTGTCTGGCAGATTCTACTATTATTAGTTCCACATCCTTCTGTAAATCACCTTCTTCAGTTTCACACAACTCTGCTATATCTGATCTTTCTGGAAGATCTCCTCTCAGTTCAAGTCTAGCTGATTCTGGTTCACCCTCTCCCTTGAAAGTAAATTCTACTCTACCATCTCATATACTGTCCTCGTTCAAATCCTTTCACATGTCGCCTGCTAGCTCCATTGATACAATAAAGTCTTCGGAATCACATGCTTCTATCACTCAAATGTCTGAAAACACAACAGGAAAATTGGATACTCCTTCCAGAGAGATTTCTTTTGACTCTGATACTAAAGCATCAGATTCTGAGATTCATCTCTATGAGCAACACTATCTAAGACATGAAAATGACAGTAAAATCCCAAAGGGAAGGAATTGTATTCTAAAAAATGTCCCCACAAACATCAAACCTTCGGAACTTCGAATGCCATCTCCGAAGATTGGATTTTTTGATGTGGTCAGTTACACATTTGTTAATAATACATCATCATATTTTCTGTTTCTTAATTAATTTACTAATTATTGTAAGAGCATGATGATTTTTCTATTAATAGGAGAATCCCATGGAATTAACACCAAATGGAGATATGAGGTTCCACCCTGGGAGAGTTACTGGTAACAACAAGGAAGCTCCAAATAGAACAGTACTTTGCAAGCTTCAGCCGAAAGGAACTCTACCAAGAGCTGAGAATTTGAAGCTTGGTTCTGAGAGAAACAGAGTACGTTGCTCTGATCCTTCACCGTTCAAAGAAGACAAGGGAACCCAAAGATTGATGACAAATACTAAGCACATGAAGAATGAAGACCAGGACTGCCAAAGGGCAAAGAAGCAAAAAGATGGCAAAACGCACAGCTCCAAAAAAATTCTACTTCATGACAATGACAAGGAAAACCTGTGAAGCTTTCGTAACCAAGGTGATGGAAGCGATTGATTTCATCCAGGTATTGTAGTAGAGTTGACAGCAAAAGAGTATGTTTCCTTCTTCCAGTTTGGAATCAATAAATCTGAAATACTATGCTCCTTTTGATTTGAAGCTCTGCAGCCAGGAGATTCTGTCTAAAACAGAAGTGTACTGTTTGGGTTCCGAGAGAATCCACATGATGAAATGGTAGCACTGAAGGTTTTGACAGTTCTCCTGTACTAAGTACGCACAAGTCTGACAGCTTGAAAATGTAATTAGAAGTCGTGACATTTTTTTTTTCTTTCAAGAACAAGAAAGAAATCGATTTTGTTGCTTTTTGGACATTTGAAAACAGCATGTTGGCAAATAAATTGAAGTATGACAATGTTTTTTCTGAAAGTACACGGCTTACATATGAATTTACTAGGATTGAGGACTGGTTTGAGACCAATGTTTACATTAAGTTTAGAGTATGAGTAAAGTGTACTGTTGTAGAAACAGCTGAAGAAATTCCTCACAACCTCCGGAACAGATACACAACAAAGTAAAGAACAATCTACTATAAGTCTTGATTCAAACTCACCATGACCATTCAAAAGAAAGAAAAAGAATCGAGCAATAATGGACTCACAGCAATTACTAACCAAATAGGCAGATACTACGTGGGTTTGTGGTGAATTTGGTCAGTGTTCAAATCCCGATCAGCCAAAATTGGATATGGTTTGTTTTTCATATAGATAATACTTAAATAAAAGAGGATTTTTTTTTTTTTTAAAAAAAAGGCAAACGCGCGTCACGAAAATAATTCACAAGTGATTAACATACTACTCATCAACAGAACTTGCTTGTGATGCAATTGACCTACACAAAATATTCATCCAACACAGAAAACAGAATTTTGAGAGAGGCAACGTTGGTTGGGAGCTCATACTAAAAAAATTTAAGTTGAAATTTGAATAGCCTTTATGGTGTAAAGAAGAAAAAAAGTAAAATACAAAAAGAAGTAATCAAAGAGAACTATACCTAGTGATGGTGCATGCTGTCAAGAAGAAAAGTATAATTGTGGGCAAGCCTAATCTTCTGTTGTATGGCAGAAGAATTGGACAGTTTGCAGTTCTTCCGAAACTCTTGGGTTATATATTCCCTGAAATGCATCTTGTAGTCTTCGTTGCCAATATGATTCCTGATAGCTTTGAGAAGATGGCGATACACTTTAGCAGGTTGCATAATTTCAGAACTCATTCTACAAGGATTTGTTCTGTATATCACTATATTCTTTCTTATTGCCCCTGCCTCAGAATTGCATTCAATAAACAAAGAAAACTGAGCGCTCAAATTCTCTGAGATAAACACAGACCGTATAAGAAAGTCAGTGAAAATTGTTGTTGACACATACAATAAACACTTCAAAAGATTTACGAATTTTCATAACAGAGTTGTTGGATTTACATTAAGAGTCCAAACACAAAGTTTTACGACAAGCATTGACGAAGAACCATGCCAAAAGTTTACCTAGACAAAAACAATGAATTAGAGCTATCATGGTAATTAAAAATTCATTCTTTCAGCTGAAACT
>JAVXUL010000009.1:10855649-10867782 GCA_035590515.1 Trichilia minutiflora
AGATTTATACTAACTTATTCTTTGAAGGGTCCATTTCCAATACAAGCAGTACCTCAAAATGAGGATATTGGAACTAATATAACATAAGTACTGGACAATTCCTTTTTTCTATCAAGCATTTCATCAAACACCCTGAATTGGTATGACATTTTTTACTTAATACATACTACCTGATAACCTCTTAATTACAGTTATCTTCCATTATCGCAGACAAACAACCATACACTCAAGCAAACCAGAAACACACATAGTTTAAACTTCTAAAACGTAGAAATAGAATGATATCCACATATTTTTGTTTAAAGAAGTTCCTTGATAATAAATTAACCATTAATTACAATCGAAACTAATCAAAATAAGAATATCAAGAGAAGCCCATGAAAAAATCGACGAGGAAAGTGCAATTTATATGTTACCTTAAGCTTAATTTAGTAACAACTGGTGTTTTAGAAGACAAAACGTGAGAACAAGCGCACCCAAAGTGAGAGACTTAAGTACAAAGTAGTAAACTAGTAATGCCATATTTTTATATTTGTTTTCCTCTTCCAAAATATTAATAATTAATCTATCAATTTGTATAAATATTTATTTTTTTCTTTTACTTCTTTAATTTCAAATGAAATAGTTTTTAATTTTAAAACTAAAATATAAAATTAAAAAGTTTTTTAAAATAATTAAAATATATAAAATATCATCAAAGTTAAATATATAAAATTAAAAAGTTTTTTAAAATAATTAAAATATATATAATATCATAAAAGTTAAAAATATAAAAAGTATTATTATAATTTTATTTTATTTATATTTTTAAAAAATATATATTATTTTACTTTTTTAATTGACTAACTAAGAATAATTCAATTCAATTTAATATTATCTTATTAAAATAAGAAAAAAATATTATTTAATAAAATAAAATAATAAAATTATTAAACTAATTAAATTTATAATAATTCTTACACATATATTATCAATTTATCTATTTAATTTTTTATTTTATAAAATATAATATCACAAATTTATATTATATGTATTTTAATTATTTTATAATATTAATTATGTATTCTAATAAATATAAAAAAAAGGAGATAAAAACTGTATAAAAAGAATAAAACGTGGCGGGAAAAAATTTATAATTTCCAAACTCGCTCCAAATTCATTTTAAATATATTGTTTGTCTCAAACAAATGGAATTAAGATAAACCACGGGAGATTTTTGACTTCCCTGCCGACCAGGGAAAGACCGGAAGAAAAGATCGGAGGTTTCTTTCGTGGCATCATTTTGTTATACCATTTGTATCCTAAACTTTTATATTTTATTAAAGCATTAGTATCGATTTCGTCCCTGAAATTTAAACATTTTTTAGTTTAGAATATGCATTGGTCAATTTTATTAGTATCATCCAACTCTTTTAATACCTATCATTATTATCAGATTTTAAACAGTAAAATCAATATTTTTAATAAAAAAAAAAATTTCGATTTTAGTTAAAATCAAATACAGTAAAATCAATATTTTTAACAAAAAATGATTTCGATTTTAATTAAAATAAAAAACAGTAAAATAATAAAAGTATTTGACCCTTTTTTATTATTTTTGATTGATTTTATTTAATTTATAAAAATATTTTAAATATTTTATTATTTATATATTATTAAAAATTCTGTTTTTATATTTTAATTTTATATTTAAATTTAAAAAAAAAATAATTTTAATTAAAATCATGATTTTAATACCATAAGATCATATATGATCATATAGTAGAAAATAAGCATTGATTAGAAGTTAAAACTGTCATTCCACATCAATTGGTAAACAAAACCTGAACCTCGTATTTGAAACGATGGATTTAAAATGTTTTCGTCCCGGCACAACATTATTTCTACTAACCCACGAAAACACCTCGTACCCAGCTTTTGGCGCCAAAAGCCACCGACCATCAACGCCTTAGTCGGCGGTTGGCGACCTTTTTCGGCTAGCTATCTGTCGGGAAAGCTTCACTCAGTTGCTTTTCGTCGAGTTCTGGTCGCGGGAGCCCGTCTTGAGGCAAAAACTTTGAACAACGCCTGGAAACCGCCCCACACTCGACCAGAAACCTGCATCAAATAAAAACCCTAAACAAACCGATTTCATATCTCTTCCTCTCGCCGTTCGCCGCATCAAACCATCAGCATGCTTGAGAGCCGCAAGCCTCGGTTGTCAGGAAAAGCAACTTAGTAACTTAAATTCCTCTGTTCTTCTTCTTCTTTTTTGAATCTGGTTAATAACCATTTTCATTTATCGGACGAGATGCTGGCGGTGACTCCGACGGATCCATCGAATAATTTGAATCTGGTGCACAAGATCATGTCTATGGCAATCGCGTCGCGCGTGTCAAAATGGAGGAGATGGGGAGGATGCAGCAAAAATTATATGAGAAAGATCGTTTGACATATGAATTGGAAGAGAATTGTCCCATATGCAGAAAGTGCACCAAAAGGTTGATTCGGTAATAATAATTCTTAAATACATATATGATTGTTTAATTTTGCGAGTTAATGGCCATTTTACCTTAAATTTGAGGAACATGTGTCAGTTCATTGGTCCATAAGAAAATTTGAGGGGGAGAAAGAACAAATTGTCGGTGTTTGGTGTGTTTTTAGCTGCTAAATTAAATCAGCAGGTTTTTTTGTTGCTTTGGCTTCTGTGTTCTTCAATTGATGAGGAAGTCGGTAAACCAGTCTGAGAAAATGAGGAATACGTTGTGAAGAAAGTTGTTTGACATGTTTAGCAACCTTGTGAAGAAGATTTGGATAAGTTTTGTGAACTTGAGGAATGAAATTGGCTTTCAAGTTTCAATCGCAGGGTAACTGCATTGAAAAAGTGAACGGAATGGGACAGTACAGTAGGGACTATATTGATCAATTGACAAAATCACGTCCTGAAATGAAAAATTTTTAAATATAGGGACGAAATTGATATTAACGCATTTATTAAATAACGATATATTTTATAACCGTTTATTCATAATTGAGGAGCACAGATAAAACTTGAGAAGCATATAAACAATTAAAACGTGTTTCGATATATGAAACGATGTTTTGTTTTGTTTTGTTTTTATACAAATTATCCGAGAGTCATCTTAAATTATAAAATATGTGTACGTAGATCACATATAATAGTATTAAATATAAGATAAAACTCATTCTGATTTTACAGATAAAATCTTAAAAATCAAATTTAGATAAATGCACATAGATTACGCATGATGGTACCGAATACAAAATAAAATTCTTAAATAAATTTTAGATGCATGTACATAGATCACACACGATGATATCAAATATAAGATAAAACTTTTAATTTGATTTTCTCGAGGCTTCGCAAAGAAAATCTTAAAAATCGACTTGGGACTAATATAAATACTATTTAGCAAACCAACCATCGGACCATCCCTTGGTTTTTACATGAAATATATATATATATATATATATAATTTAAAAAAATTAACAATAAAATTTTATTTATTAAAACTTCATAAATTATAATATAATGAATGACATTTTTAGCTAATTAATAATAATAATTTATTTATTTATTAAAAAGTTACAAATTATGATATAAATGATTGTAATCTTTTAGTTAAAGCTTATAATTTAGGAAAATGTACGAAATTGATCATTTTTTAAAATTGTTTTTCGAAAATAATTATATTTAAAAAATATTAATTAATTAAATAAAAAATATATTTTTTTTGAACAATTTTACTCTTATTCGAAAGTTAATTTTTTTATCATGTTTGAAAGTACATTTTCGAATACGGCAAAAAAAACAACTTTTGAACACGTAAATATATTGAATTCAAAAGTACACTTTCGAACACAGTAAAAAAATTAACTTTCGAATAAGGATAAAATCATTTAAAAAATATATTTTTAATTTAATTGGTTAATAATTTTTAAATATAATTATTTTCGAAAAACGATAAAAAAAGTGATCATTATCGTATATTCTCCTATAATTTTTAATATTATGATAAGATATTTTTAAATTATAATTATTATAAAACAAAAATTTTATATATTAAATATTAACATAAAAATATGTATATTATACAAAAAAAATATTATTTTTTAATTAATATTTTTTAAGTTTGTATGATTATTAGTGGAGAGACTAGTATTAAATTATTAACTTAATACATTTTTATCATTTTTGAATAGGAGAATAATAAATATTCTCTTATAATTTTAAAATTAATAATAAATATTTTGTAGTATTATTTTGTTAATTAATTTATTTTTTTATAATGTAATTATCATTGACCCTAATTTTTTTTATAAAAATATCTTGTAAATTACATAATATAATGATAATTATACTAAAAAAATAAATTAAGTAATAAAATATAAAAAAAATATTTATCATTAATTTTAAACTTCAAAGATATTTAAAATAATATTTGTCATTCCTCTTTCGAATCGTAATTACGTAGTAATTGATAATATAATACTGTCATCGACCCTTGAAGATTTAGAATAATATTTAATTTCATAAATAATTAATATTATTTAATAAAAGACTATGAATTTATTAATGATAATTGATAAAATAAGATTAATATATATCTGTTTTTATCTCGATCATACAAAAAAAAATAGAAAACAAGTCAACAATTTTTTTTAAAAATTGTACTAATTCCTCAAGAATATGTCATAATAATAGGTGAAAAATGTAATTTAACTATAAGTAGGGGTCCCAAAACGACCCGAAGAACCATCACGTTTTTCCTGGTGAAAGCTTTCTCTCTTCGCACATAATTTTCCTTTCCATTGAAATAAACAGATCTCTCCTCGTTCTCTGCCTCAACATGTCCCGCGAAAGACCAAAACGTACCCTTTTACCTCCGGCTCAAGAGGTACGTTCAATCTGTTATGGTTATCCATTATTTAATAAATTGATTAAAAATAAATATGTATTCAATAACTGAAAATCAAATGTTGTTTAATTAGATGACTGTAGTGGATTTGAATTGATTTATTTTTGTATTTTCTTTTGTTAATTGCAGAATATTGTTAAATTGGAGAAGGTTGTGAACGAGGGAAACAGTTATGGAGCTCAACAAATGTACAAGTCCATTAGTGCTCGGTACGGGCGCCGTTGTTTTTCTTGATATATTCATGTAATAGTTATGGAAAAGTATTTTCTTAAAACATTTTTATATAAATTCTATTTTCTGTTGATACAGATATGTATCTGCTGGGAGATATTCTGAAGCGTTGGATATCCTTCATGCTGGTGCATGCCTCCAATTGACAAAAAATCAGGTTTCTCTCTTTCTTACCATTCTTGTTGTTTTCGTTAGGTGAGGATTGTGGGAATTTATTGTTTTAGAACACGATTAGTAGATGCTGAAAATACTTAAACTTTGTGTTCAAGGAATAGAATATCAAATTCTTAATACTTTTTCTCTGTTTTCTTTGAACTGGTTTCATTGGTTTCGTGGATATGAAAATTTTCCAGATTACATGTGGAGCAGAGCTTGCTGTGTTATTCATAGAGACGCTGGTCAAAGGGAAAATTCCGTACGATGATGAAACCCATGGTCAGTTCATACCTTGTGAAGTTTAGACTGACTGTTAGTTCACAACTTGGTCAAATTTTAACATTGTGATGCTATAATTAATGTTTCTTACAATTGATATTTTCCATTATGACAAACTATACTTGAGTAATCCTACGCATATATGGATAAGTTTGTGAATGTATATGATTTTAGACAATATTGTCATTGAGTTACATTTTCTTGTGGAATTGTTTGATTTGTTAATGTACCTGATTCTTTGTTGTTTTCACGATTATAACAAAATATCTATGTTAGATCGTATCAGAAAAATCTATGAGTTGTTTCCTCAAATTCCCTTGCCACATAACTTGGGGGATGATGATGACTTGCACGAGCTTACCGAAGCCCTGGGTGCAGCAAAAATGCGTGTAGAGGGTTGCTCATCATTCTTAAAGGCTGCTATTAAGTGAGATATCATACCCTCACTGTATTGGTGGACTTTTGTGTATGCTTTTGGTGGATGTTGTGATTCCTTAAATATGGGGCATAATCAGCCTTTTTTCTAGAAAAATCTTAATTTAGATTGGAACATACTGTATCCTTGCAAAATTCTATAAGAATGATGTAATTGGGCGATTACCTCTAAGATGTTTTGAGAAGTCAATTGCTGTTATACCATGCTTTTAACATTATGATGAGGCTCTGCTTGATTTGATTCTGATGTTTCTTTTTATCTTACCTTAGTTGGTCTTAAATCTGTAATTACAAGGTGAATCCTAGTGTTGTAGCTTGAAAGCATTATGACAATGCATTACAGGAAGCATTGGACATTGATGTGAAAATTTAATCAATGTAATCATTCATGGCCTTAAACTTTCAGTATAGGTTGGGTTGTTCCTTCAAACATTTTGACATTGCATGCATTGATGACAGATTATTTAGCTTACAGAACTTTTGATGTACCAACTTTAGGTTATGCCATTAGTGATGAATAGAGACAAAATTTGAAGGAAAAGCTGCGGGAAGAGAAGGGGAGAGAATTGTAGAGAAAGATTGTTCTTGGAGAGAGAGTGAGAGGATGGGGTTGAGTTGTAGTGGGTGGTCCATACTTTTTCTGTAAGTGGAAATGAGTTTGTTTGGGAAGAGGAGAGAATGAATTTTTTTGTTCTTTTTGAGAGAGAGATTTGTACACTGTTGGGTGTGTTTCTTTTCTGTATATTGATTTAGCTAGTAGAAAATGTTGCCAACATTCTATATTTCTTTTGTTTTTCAGGTGGTCAGCAGAGTTTGGACCTCCTGGAACTGGATCTCCAGAGCTTCATGTTATGATAGCTGAATATATATATTCAGAGTCTCCTGAGCTGGTAGGTCTGACAGAAAAAACTTGCATTTCAAGTTATCCTTACAAGAGCAATGCAGCTATTAACTTTCAAAGATTCAGTCCAGAAACTTTTTCTCAATCCTAGTATTGTGGTGAAAGAAAATGCTAAAAAATTTATTTTTCTGATATTTAATTTATTGATGTATAGTCTATATAATTATCTGATGTGCGTACTCTTGGGTCTTATATTTTATTGGCATTATCAATATTAACTTACTTTTCTTTTGGCAGGACATGACTAGAGTGTC
Source organism: Trichilia minutiflora (assembly GCA_035590515.1). NCBI lineage: Eukaryota > Viridiplantae > Streptophyta > Magnoliopsida > Sapindales > Meliaceae > Trichilia > Trichilia minutiflora. Next base: position 10,862,825 of record JAVXUL010000009.1, read on the forward strand.
ATATCATTTTGTCAGAGGAAACAGCCCAGAGAAGTTTGCCTCTACTTTAGTCAATTTTATGGGCAAGGTTAGGTGTTCTAATCATCTGCTTACTTACAGACACATCACTCATTTTATTTTTGAATTCAATGATAAAGATGCAATAAGGTGGACAAGTTTAAACTGTCGATTAGTGTTAAATCTATATTAATCTTCACATGCATGTGTATGTGATTTTGTTTACATTTCAATTTTAAGACATAATTTTGCTCAAATTTAGAGATCCTTTTAAGATTAATAGTCTTACATTTTGAGTAGTACTGATGTAGCACAAAATAAAAATATAGAAAGGGAGAAAATATGGAAGAAAGGGAAGAACAATCTGAAGAAATAGGGGGAAAACTGTAACTTTATTCAATAATCTCCGAAGTCAATCTTTAGAACTAAAAGTAAGGTCTATTTATAGTGGCCATAGACCTAACCTAAAGAGATCATGAATCCATTTTCAATAAACAATAGAAATCCTAGCATAACAATAATAATTAAAACCAAAGGAAACAAATCTATTTTCAATGAGAAAATAGATTTCTTACACTAACACAAACAAGGAAAGTCAAAACAAATTAAATTACAACAGAAAAACGACCCCAACAAAAAAAAATCTAATTGAACTAAAATAAGAACAATAAAAACAAGTTGTTGCTTAATTTTGAAATTACTTATCAGTTTTCTCAGATTTTTCTTCTTTTCTTAACCACAAATTTTGAATTACTGAAGATATTATGCTGAAACTAGTTAACAAGAAAGAGGACAAATCAATTAATTATGGTAGTTTAGTCCTCCTTGGATAGTTGTCTTTCAGGTTCAACTGACATTCTGGTTAATTAATGCAGTGTTATCCTGGTGAAGATGATCTGGCAATCACACGAGCAATTCTAATGTAAGCTCATTAAAATCTAGATACTGTTTTCTTACTCTTCAAATTACCACCTATATTGAAAGCTTAATCAGGGTTAATTGAAATCTGCAATCCGGCTTATATGATAAGTTTAGATTCTGCTCATATTGCGGGAAACTTGTCTGTAATACTTGTATCCATCCAAAATTAAAAGGGTAGATCTCATGTAGAACCTTGCATCTCGAAGAATTTATGGCGAAATAACAAAACTGTCAGTCCTGCCTTAAGAACACGGGCATCCATGACATTTTATGTTTTTGGTATTTGTTATTGTTTGGTATAGTACAACATACAACTTCCCTATTAATTACTTTAGCTTGTAACTTTAATTTTTCTGTGAGGTCAAAAACTTACAGTGTAAAAGATTTTATCAATGATAGGTATCTATCTATGGGAAACCTGAGAGATGCTAATTATCTTATGGATGAAGTAAAGAAGCAAGTGGAATCTAACCAGCTTGACTTCTGCCACACAGATTTAATACAATTTGTTACCTATCTTTTGCAAACGTAAGTTGTTTACATTTTAGTGTTGTTATATTCCATTTATAGTGAAGGAATCCGTACACATACAAGTTGGATTTCTATTGTTTTGGAGTTCACTGATGATATTGACCAATCTTTTGAAGAAGGTGGATGTCCATACAAAGTCTGGTGTTTGTCAATCCATGTGAAGTAAAAGGAGGCACTTTGCTCTTTCATCTTCTTTATTTTCTTTTTCTTTTCCTGGCTTGGGCATTGGCTGAATCTTGTATGTTCAAGTACTTTGGTTTAACTCTTAATAAATTTTTTACTGTCATTTGTCAGAAACTGGAATATTTGAAAGAAGAAGAGAAGAATCAAGTGAAAAGAAAACAGAAAATATGGAAAACATACATTGAATTAGTAAAAGTGATTTTGCTCAGACATCTTAAAGGAAAAAAAATGCATTTTTTCCTTTTAATTTTTTAAACAAGATTAGGTCTGCATCAATCACTTAAAAATGGTGCGTGAGATATCTTTTCTGTCTCCAGCTGTCTGCAGAGCCTCCTTAACCTCTTGAATGATTATAATGATCTTGAATTAACATGTATGTTTATGGTGCTGCTGGTATATCTATACTTTTTATATTCCTTTTAGTATTATGCAAATGCTTAGATTTTATTTCGGTATTAAGAGGCAATTTAGCTGCTCAATTTTGATTCCTACTTCTCCTTTCACCCAAATATTATTTGGAAAGATAGACCATCATATAGTTCTATGACGGTCAATCCATGAAGTTCATCTATTAAAATAAATTTCTATGATTTTTTCTTCTGTTTTTTTTTTTTTCCGAATTGCAGGTTGGAGAGAGATGCTTTCCCCCTTTTTAGTATATTGAGAGCCAATTTCAAGCTAAGTATAGAAAGGGAGCCTGCATTTAACGAGGTACACAACTGTTATTGCTAATCAGAACCTTGACTCCTGGTTTGTTGCCTTTTGCATAAATCCATGTTTTTCCTGGTTGTTCATAGCACAAATATCAAAATGTTTGCATCAGTATTTTGATTTTGGTTTGCAAATATTCTCAACTGAAATTAAGCTACTATTGGTTTCTTGATCTTTTAAAGTGGGCATGTCTACATTACATTGGATGTGTTGTTATATCAGTTTTTTTTTTCTGGCATTGTAAAACTTAAAACATTCTACATAAAAGTTGGAAACTCGAATGGAAAACTTAAATTTTAATGTAAAATTTGAAACTTCAAAACTTTAAATGCTTACAAAAAGTTAAACTGTTTAGGATAAAATTTCAAATAAAAATATACTTAATCGTTCATTGTAACTTTGAAACTTCAAAACTTTAAATGTCTACGAAAAGTCAACTGTCTAGGATAAAATTTCAAATGAAAATACATTTAACTATTCATTTTGAAACTTGAAAATTATAAAGGTCTACAAAAAGTTAGCCGTTAGGGTAAATTTTCAAATAAAAATATATGTAACTATTCATTGATGTGTTGTGTTGAATCCCTTTTAAAGTGGTTTCTAAGTATTTCTGAATACTGACACAGAAAATTTCGGTTCAGTTGCTAGATGAAATTGCTGAGAAATTTTTTGGAATAAGGCGTAGAAATCCCCTTCAAGGAATGTTTGGGGATATCTTTAAGGTAATTACTATTAGCCTTACTGTTATATATCTACTTGCCTCCGCACTACAAAGTATATTCAATCCGTCTTGTATAGACAGACCACCATTAGTACCGACAAGTATATTTCATCCGTCTTGTATAGACCTCACTTTTTACCGACTATTTTTCTTTGTGGAAATTAAAATACTTTTTTCATGAGCAGGATTCTCACTTGGAATTTTGATCGTTCTGCAGGCGATGGGCTGAGTAGCAGGAGCATCAAAAGCCTTGCCATCTTGACAGATTCTGCAATGCCATTTTTATTCGGCCTTTACATGGAGTAATTGGAGTAATTGATTTGTTCAACGCTTTCTGAACTTCCGTATCAGCACTGTATTATTTTTTTTTGTCGGTGACCAAAAACTCCTGTAATTTTAACAAAATTATAAAATTTTTACTTTGGGCAGTGGAAAATAAGTTGTGAGTAATTAATAAACAGTAACCCTAAACACTTAACAAACATATCGTACAGTATTTTAATTGCACTTTTATATTCACAATTATCAGATGAAGATTAAATATAGCTTCCATTTTATTCTAAATGTGCCAAATGGCCTGAGATGTTGAAAACAAAACTGGAGAAAGGTATACATCTAGTCATCGATCGAGAAAATAACTTCATTATCCTTGGTGAAGTTGTGTAAACCACCACCTACGCAGAAAGATAACCTTGTTACATCATATTTACAAAATAAAAATGAACCAACATGCTAATGAGTTCCTGATAAAAAAAATAAGTTTTTATATCTAATTCTTATGACTGATAACCAGCGTACATTATTAACTGTGGCTTCGTTTGAAATTGTAGTGGTGTTTCTAAGTTTCCAAAAGTGTAAAGTAACACTAACCTTAATCACTTGTTTTCCTATTAATAATTGACAGCTAGTGCTTCCTCTATCTCACAACAATTCAATACCAAATGAAGCCTATATCTTGTATCATGCTGAATCAAAAACATCACACCTAGTGAAAACCATCCTCTATTACCTCTTTAACGAAATAGAAGCTTTAATTTTCTAGTTTAGGCAGATATGACAGCCTTGATAAATCAAAATCAAAGAATGTAGTAAAAACAATTTCATATGCGTCAAAAAGCATAGATGTAGAGGAGAAAAAGTGGTGCAAAAATCTCGCATTGGTATTGCTTAGTTCTAAATTGTAGAAGTCCATGTTGTCTGCTTTAAACAAAGGCCCTGCATGCCAAGATCCAATATTAAGTTTAAGGAACTTAGGACCTGAAATTCTGAAAGCACGCACTTCATGAACTGCAGGAGGAAGGTAGAAATGGCCGCAGCATGATTGCAAACTGTCTGTGCCTGTGTCTTCCTTTGAATCGACAATGGATGGCTTTGCAACTCCAAGATATCAAACATGACCGCCAATTGATCCGAGGCATTGAGTCACACTTGCATGATGTGTGATTGTTTGAAACTTGAGTGGTCTGCTTTCCAGGTGCATGATATAAAACCTGTTCATGTGCATGAATAGACTATTAGAATCTCCCCTAAAAGATTTTTAACTAGACGAACAAAATTCTCTCATATGTGGATTTCTTTTTGATTGTTAGATCAGTATTTAATACAATTGTACAATCAAAACAAATTGCAGATTGATACAAACCATCTCCTGTAAATATTACAAACTTTCTGCTATATTCTAGGTAGAAGGGAATCCATGATGTGTTTCTGAGAGATTACCATCTGGATGAAACTATTTAACAGCAACAACTAATCAAACACTTCTCATCATAAAAAGAACTCAATTCAAATAGTTATTTCATACATTCAGCAAACTGAACCAAAATACTCGAGATATATATATGTTGAATTTTTGTGTGGGCTTACATTAAATCGTTACTATGATTTTATTAAA
>JAVXUL010000009.1:10867882-10879274 GCA_035590515.1 Trichilia minutiflora
TCGAAAACGTTTTCTTGTGAAAAACGTTAAAAACGTAATTTTTACTGTTTAAAAACGCGATTTTGATAACAATGCTCCTATTAGATTGTTAGGTCATATGTAATTTCGAGGTCTCGAAACTTTTAATCTGTAGCCTCCAAGAGGTCTAGGGGCTCTAAAAAATCAAGAATCCTAAGTATATTTGTGAGAGACGCTTTAGGCAGAATTTTTAGAGGTTTTAGTGCTTGTTTGTCTTTTTTTTTTTTAAGTGCTTCTTAATTTTTTTTGTTAAAAACTGAATCAAATAGATAAAAATTTTAAAAAAAATTATAAAAAATATTTTTACATTTAAAGTATACAAAAAAAACTTTTAAAAAATTGAGAAAGAAAAGTTTTTTTTCTTATTAAATGCATAGATAATAATTGATATATTCCAAAAATATTTTTCTTTAACTCCTTTCAAATATTTTACTTTAACCAAATTAAATATTTTTTATGATAATTTTAATAAAAAAATTATTTTATTTATTATGCCAAGCAACTTTAGAGAAAAATATTATCTTAATTTTAAAATCTATTTTTTTTAGAGCAACAAAAGCCAACTTTTAAGCATTTAAAAAACTATCCTAAACAGGCTCTTAGAAAATTAAAATATTATTATTAAGTATCTAAATCATCGATTTAAAGGATTTTTTTACAGAAAGAATCCCAAAACTAAGTGACAGATGATTTAATCCCTTCTACAATGTCTACGAGGTATTTAAGGCTAACAAATGTTGTCTATAATTAAAAAGTAAATACAGATAGTAGTGACGACAAACTATAATTATAGAGACTTATCTATTTATTTAAGGAGAGGAACAATGATCAACTAATATACGTTCTACTATCATATAATACGACTATATATATATATAAAGTGACACAACCTTAGAAACAAGTAAGTCATTACAATAAGAGAGATTGCTGTATTTTTTTTTAGATTCTCTAAAATATTCTACAAATAAAATCCTAATTTAAGTATTTAAGAGTTTTTACTACAAAATTGATTTTTTTCTTAATTATTATTTTTTGTTTTTAGATAAACTAAGTAAGAGGGATTCAATCAGCAATACACGAAGTTTAAGACATAACAAATTTCTTACATCAATAATAATTAAAATATAAAAATAAAATTTTGTTATTAAAACATGATAAACTATAATATAAAGAATTACTTTATTCACTAATTAATAAGAACAATTTATTTATTAAAAAGGTTACATATTAATATATTATTATATAAATGATTGTAATCTTTTAATAGAACTTATATTTTATAGTATTATGATGTGATAATTTTAAAATCATGATTATTGTAGAATGTAAAATTTTAAATATTAAATATTAATGTAAAAATATATAAATTATTTTTTAAAAAATATTTTATTAAACCCATCCCCATCTACCAATCAAACCTGAGTTCCCAACTAAAAAAGAGAATATAATTTAATAAAAGATTATAAATCTATTAATGATAAAATAAGATTAAGGGTCCGTTTAGGAGTGCCGGAATTTTATTTTTTTTACTTAAGATTTCTATTATTTTAATAAATTTTTAAAAAATAGTTAGTATTTTATTAATAAATATAAAAATATTTATATATTAATTTATATGTTAAATTAAATGTTTGGTTATATTTTAAATATTTATGTATTAGTTTAATTTTATGAAATACATTTTTAAAAAAATTCCAAACATATTGATTGACACTAATAATGGGTTAAAAAGAAATTTAACTGTAAGTGAGGGGGCCATCAGTAATTTGGGATCTTCGACAAATTAAAACGACCAGAAGAGCCGTCACGTTTTTCTAGAGCCTTTTCCTTTTTTCTCTTCTCATTTCCTTTTCTTTTTCTTTCCATTGGAAAACAGATCTCTCCCTCGTTCTCTGCCTCAACATGTCTCGCGGAAGACCAAGACGCACCGCCCTACCTCCGGCTCAAGAGGTGCGTACAATCTGTTAATGTTTTTCCATTATTTAATAATTAATAAATATGTATTCAATAACTGAAAATCAAAATGTTGTTTAATTCAATAGTTATAGTGGATTTGAATTGATTTATTTGTGTTTTGTTATGTTAATTGCAGAATATTGATAAATTGGAGAAAGTTGTGAATGAGGGAAACTGTTATGGAGCTCAACAAATGTACAAGTCCATTAGTGCGCGGTACGGGCGCCGTTGCTTTCTTGATATATTCAGTTATGGAAAAGGCTTTTTTCAAAAAAAATTATATAAATTTTATTTTGTGTTGATACAGATATGTATCTGCTCAGAGATATTCTGAAGCATTGGATATCCTTCATTCTGGCGCATGCCTCCAGTTGAAAAAAAATCAGGTTTCTCTCTTTTTTGTCATTCTTGTAGTTCTTGTTGGATTGTGCAAATTTAATGTTTTAGAATATAATTAGTAGATGCTGAAAATACTGGAACTTTGTGTTGAACAAATACTCTTTCTCTGTTTTTCTTTGAATTGGTTTTGTTGGTTTCATTGGTTTCGTGGATATGAAAAAATTTCAGATTACATGTGGAGCAGAGCTTGCTGTGCTGTTTGTAGAGACGCTGGTTAAAGGGAAAATTCCATATGATGATGAAACTCTTGGTCAGTTCATACTTGCGAAGTTTAGACTGACTATTATTTCAGATCTAGGTCAAATTTTAACATTGTGATGCAATAATTAATGCTTCTTACAATTGATATTTTCGGTTATGGCAACCTAAACATTGTGATGCATATATGGATAGGTTTGTGAATGTATGTAGTTTCAGACAATATTGTCATTGAGTTACATTTTCTTGAGGAAAGGTTGTTTGATATGTTAATGTACCTGATTCTTTGTTGTCTTCACGAATATAACAAATATCTATGTTAGATCGTGTCAGAAAAATCTATGAGTTGTTTCCTCAGATTCCTGTGCCACATAACTTGGGGGATGATGATGACTTGCACGAACTTACTGAAGCCCTTGATGCAGCAAAAATGCGTGTAGAGGGTTGCTCATCATTCTTAAAGGCTGCTATTAAGTGAGATATCATACCCTCATCGAATTGGTGGACTTTTGCGTATGCTTTTGGTGGATGTTGTGATTTCTTAAATATGTGACATAATCAGCCTTTTTTCTTAAAAGATCTTAATTTAGATTGGAACATCCTGTATTCTTGCAAAAATTCTATAAGAATGATGTAGTTGGGGGATTGCTTCTAACATTATGATGAGGATTCTGCTTGATTTTATTCTGATGTTTCTTTTTTGCCATAACATATTTGATCATTAAATCGTTAATTGCGAGGAGAATACTGGTGTTGTAGCTTGAAAGCAGTATGACAATGCATTAATGGAAAGCATGGGACTTTGATTTGAGAATTTAAATAATGTAATCATTCAGTGCCCTAAACTTTCAGCAAAGGCTGGGGGTTTTCGCACAAACATTTTGACATTACATGCATTAATGGCAGATTATTTAGTTTACAGAACTTTTGATTTGTACCAACTTTAGGTTATGCCATTAGTGATGAATGCAGACAAAATTTGAAGGAAAAGCCACAAGAAGATATGAATAGAATTGTAGAGAAAGGTTGTTCTTGGAGAGAATAGAGGGAGAGGATGGAGTTGAATTGTAGTGGGTGTTCCATACTTCTTCTGTAAGTGGAAATAATTTGTTTTGGAATAGGAGAGAATGAATCTTTGTGCTCTTTGAGAGTAGAGAGAGAGAGAAATTTGTATACGATTGGGTGTGTTAATTTTCTGTATATTGCTTTAGTTAGCAGAAAATGTTCCCAATTTTCTATATTTCTTTTGTTTTTCAGGTGGTCGGTGGAGTTTGGAGCTCCTAGAACTGGATCTCCAGAACTTCATGTTATCATAGCTGAATATTTATATTCAGAATCCCCTGAGCTGGTAGGTTTGACAGAAAAAACTTGCTTTTCAAGATATCTTTACAAGAGCAATGCAGCCATTAACTTTTCGAGATTCAGTTTCATAAACTTTTTCTCAATCCTAATAATGTTATGAAGGGAAATACTAAAAAACTTATTTTTCTGATATTCAATTTATTGATGTATAATCAAATTATATATAGTGTTATATGGATTTCAATGGTCTATTATACGATGTTCATATTCTTGGATCTTATATTTTATTGGCATGGTCAACATTAATTTACTCTTCTTTTGGCAGGACATGACTAGAGTATCATATCATTTTGTCAGAGGAAACAGCCCAGAGAAGTTTGCCTCTACTTTAGTCAATTTTATGGGCAAGGTTAGGTTTTCTAATGATCTGCTTACTTACAGACACATTGACTCATTTATTTTTGAATTCAGTGATAAATATGCAATGTGAACAAGTTCAATTTTAAGACATAATTTTGCACAAATTTATAAAAATCTTTTTAAGATTAATAGTCATACATTTTTGAGTGCTACTGATGTAGCACGAAATAAAAATATAGAAAGGGAAGAAAATATGGAAGAAAAGGGAGAACAAACTGAAGAAATAGGGAGAAAACATTATAACTTTATTCAGTAATCTCCAAAGTCTGTCTTCAGAACTAAAACTAAGGTATATTTATAGTGGCTGTAAACCTAACCTAAAGAGAACCTGAGTCTATTTTTAATAAACAATACAAATATTACCCTAACAACAATAATTAAAACCAAAGAAAACAAATCTACTTTCAATGAGAAAATGAGATTTCCTACCCTAACACAAACAAGGAAAGTCAAAACAACTAAAATAAAACACAAATACAACTAACAAAAAAAATAATCTAATTCAACTAAAATAAGAACAATAAAAACAAGATGTTGCTTTTCTATTTTTATTTATCAGTTTTTTCAGATTTTTCTTCTTTTCTTAACCACAAATTTTGAGTTCCTGAAGATATTATGCTGAAAGCTGGAAACTAGTCAACAAGAAAGAGGACAATTCAATTCAATTATGGTAGTTTAGTCCTCCTTGCATAGTTGTCTTTCAGGTTCAACTGAAATTCTGGTCAATTAATGCAGTGTTATCCTGGAGAAGATGATCTGGCAATCGCACGGGCAGTTCTAATGTAAGCTTATTAAAGACTAGACACTGTTTTCTTACTCTTCAAATTACCGTCTAAATTGAAAGTTTATCAGGGTCATAGAAATCTGCAATCCGGCTTATATGATAAAGTTTAGATTCTGCTCGTATTGCTGGAAACTTGTCTGTGATACCTGTATCCATCCAAATTTACAAGGGTGGATATCATTTAGAACCTTGCATCTCCAAGACTTTATGGTGAAATAACAAAACTGTTGGCCCCTCCTTAAGACCACAAGCATCCATAACATTTTTTGTTTTGTTATTGTTAAGTATAGTAAGACATACAGCTCCCTATTAATTACTTTTGCTTGTAACATTAATTTTTATGTGAGGTCCAAAACTTACAGTGTAAAATTCTTATCAATGATAGGTATCTATCTATGGGAAATCTGAGGGATGCTAATTATCTTATGGATGAAGTGAAGAAGCAAGTGGAATCTAACCAGCTTGACTTCTGCCACTCAGATTTAATGCAATTTATTATCTATCTTTTGCAAACGTAAGTTGTTTTCATTATTTCCTCCTATCATTTTAGTGTTGTTATATTCCATTTATAGTATAGGAATCCATACACATACGAGTTGGATTTCTATTGTTTTTGAGTTTACTGATAATATTATCCAATCATTTGAAGAAGGCTGACGTACATACAAAGTCTGTTATTTGTTAATACATTACAATTTGAGCATTCCCCTCCTCCTGCCCTCCAACAATCAACCCATGTGAAGTAGAAGAAGGCACTTTGCTCTTTCGTCATTTTTTTGTTCTTTTGTTTTTCCTGTCTTGTACAGTGGCTGAATCTTGTATGTTTGAGAATTTGGTTTAACTCTTGATAAGATTTTGCAGTCATATGTAAGAAACTGCAATATTTGAAGAATAAGATAGGAATCAAGTGCAAAGAAAACAGAAAATATCGAAAAACATGCGGAATTAGGAAAAAGTGATCTTGCTCAGACATCTTAAAGGAAAAAATGCCTTTTTTCATTTTTAATTTTTTAAAAATGATTGGGTCTGTATCACTCATTTAAAAATTATGATGCTGCTGGTATGTGCGTGTGCATGTGTTGACAGTCAATCCACGAAGTTCATCTGTTAAAATAAATTTCCATGATCTCTTCCTTTTCTTTTTTGCAGGTTGGAGAGAGATGCTTTACCCCTTTTTAATATGTTGAGAGCCAATTTCAAGCCAAGTATAGACAGGGAGCCTGCATTTAACGAGGTACACAACTGTTATTGCTAATTAGAACCTTTTCTCCTGGTTAATTGCCTTTTGTATAAATTCATGTTTGTCCTGGTTGTTCATAGTGCAAATATCAAAATGTTTGCATCAGTATTTTGATTTTGGTTTGCAAATATTCTACTGAAATTAAGCTACTATTGGTTCTTGATCTCTTTAAGTGGGAATTGTCTATTACATTGGATATGTTGTTATAGCCATTTTTTTTCCGTTTTGCATTGTAAAACTTTAAACATTCTACGTGAAAGTTGAAAACTCGATTACAAAACCTAAAATTTTAATGTAAATTTTGAAACTTCAAAACTTGAAACGTCTATGAAAAGTCAAAACCTTTAAGGTAAAATTTGAAATAAAAATATATGTAACTATACATTGATGTATCGTAGTGAATCCCTTTTAAAGTGGCTTCTAAGTTTTTATGGATGCTGACATGAAGAATTCCGTCCAGTTGCTAGATGAAATTGCAGAGAAATTTTTTGGAGTAAGGCGTAGAAATCCCCTTCAAGGAATGTTTGGGGATATCTTCAAGGTAATCACTTTTAGCTTTATTGTTTTATGCCTACCTACCTTTGGTCTACAAGTATATTCAATCCATCTTGTGTAGGCCACCATTCCTACTGATGGAGTTTAGTAGAGCCTAGGTATCAACACCAGAGTTTAATATATAATCTGTAGAGAACTGAAAAATGATTTCTGGATATGCAGTTTCGAAGCAATTGGTCTTTTTCTCCCTAGAGTGTCGCACTGATGCTCTTTTTTTCTTTTCTTTAAAATTAAGAATTCATAATCCGTAAAACAGAGGAAAGGGAAAACGATTATATTTCATTACATAGAAATTAAAATACTTTTCAGACGCAGGATTCTCACTTGGAATTTTGATCTTTTCTGCAGATGATGGGCTGAGTAGCAAGAGCATCAAAGCCTTGTCATCTTCACAGATTCCACAATTGCCTTTTTTATTCTGCCTTTGCATGGAGTAATTGATTTGGTCAATGCTTTCTGAACTTTTATATCATCACCGTAATATTATTTTTCATCACTGACGAAAAATTCCTGTAATTTTAACAAAATTATAAAATTCTTACTTTTGGCAATTTGTTTTGTGGCAGCTATCGAAAGTAAGTTGTGTTTAATTAATAAGCATTAACCCTAAACACTTAACAAACATGTCCTACGTGTATTGTATAAATGCACTTTTATATCCACAAATATCAGAGGAAGATGACATATGACGTGCTTATTTGAATCTTTCATACATTAACAACAATGTCAAATAGCTTCGATTTTATTCAAAACATACAAAATGGTTTGAGATGTTGAAAATAAAACTGAAGAAACGCATAGATCTAGTCATCAACAGAGAACATAACCCCATTCTCCTTGCTGAAGTTATGAGTTGTGTGATCCACCACCTACGCGGAAAGACAACCATGTTATATCATATTTAAAAAACAAAAATTAACCACCATGTTAATTACCAATCAAGCCATAACGAATTTGTGCATCAGCCTGGGATCAGCAATCGATACAAATAGTAGCTTTAGTTACCAATTACAAAATAAGTTTTATACCTTATTCTTTTAGCTGAAAATCACAAATTATTAACTATGGGCAACTTTAGGACTGTACTTTGAAAACAAGGCAAAAAAGCACGCGGTAACACCAATTTTTAACAAGACTCGCTTGTTTTTCTATTAATATTTGATGTTTAGTACTTCATCTAACAGCAACTCAATACTAATATGTTTGATGTTTAGTACTTCATCTATATAACAGTAACTCAATACTAAATGAAAGCTACATTTGATATCAAGTTGAATCAAAAACACCATACCTAGTAAAGACCATGCTCTAGTTCCTCTTTAATGAGAAGCTATAATTTTCAAGTCTAGGCAGATATGACAGTCTTGATAAATAGAAATCAGAGAATGCAGTTGAAACAATTTCATCGTGCCGATGCACATGCATCAAAATGCATAGATCTAGAGGAGAAACAGAGGTGCAAAATCTCACATTGGTATTACTCAGTTCTAAATTGTAGAAGTCCATGTTGTCTGCTTTAAACAAAGGCCCTGCATGCCATGTTCCAATATTAAGTTTAAGGAACTTGGGACCTGAAATTCTGAAAACACGTACTTCATGAACTGCAAGAGGAAGGTAGAAATGGCCACAGCGTGATTGCACAACATCTGTTCCTTTGTCTTCCTTTGAATCAACAATGGATGGCTTTGCGACTCCAAGGTACCAAACATGACCGCCAATTGATCCGAGGCATTGAGTCACACTTGCATGATGTGTGATTGTGCGAAACTTGAGTGGTCTGCTTTCCAGGTGCATAATGTAAAACCTGTTCATATAAATCAATATACTATTAGAATCTCCCCTAAACAATTTTTAACAGGCTGAACAGAATTCTCTCATGTGGGTTTTTTTTTTACTGTTAGATCAGTATTCAATACAATTGTAAAGTCAAAACACTTTGCAGATTGATACAAATTATCTCCTTTAAATATTATAAACTGTCTGCTATACTCTAGGTAGAAGGGAAATATCATACAATCCAAAATTGAAGTGGAACTCCATAGTGAGTTTCTGAGAGATTACCATCTGGATGGAAATGCTCAACAGCAACAACTAATTAAACACTTCATCATCATAAAAAGAACTCGATGCAAATGGCTATTTCATACCTTCAGCAAAGTGAACCAAAATACTCACATTCAGTGCGCAAAGTCAATAAAAAAGGATTTTTTTTTTTAAGAAAAATCTCTTGAAAATACTTCTCATAGAAACATCTTTGAGTAAAAACATCTTCTTTTTTTCTATTTAGAAGCACCTAAAACAATTCTATAGAACACTTATCAAGCTTTTTATCAATGTATATATAATTTAATCAGCATAGAAGCAGTTCAAGCAAAGAATGTGTATTTGGTAAAAATAACCAGAAAAAGAAAGAAAAATACAGGTAATTTTCCGCGATACAAGTGTTTAATCCTGATTTCTATGATATATAAGAAAGAAAATTTTTTAATACCTGGGTATTCCCCGGCTAAGGTCTAACTGAGCATCCTGAGGACCAAACTCTTCGCCGTCCTCTGAAGCTTCTATCACTTGTCCGTATTCCTTAAAGTTCTCTGCCGTTGCTTCTATTGCCTTCAACTTCACCACCTCTTCTTTGTTCTCTATTTTCCCAGAAATTTCCATTTTCCCAGAATCTGCTCAGAGTCAGAGAGAGACACAAGCAGAAAGATTTAACGCAAAACAGAATCACACAGCCGGGTTGAGAGTGACAGAGAAATGATAATATCTCTCAGTCCCTCATTGTTCATTAATTTCTAAAATAAGGGCAAAAACTTCATTTTTCATTATCATGGTGTTTTATCAACTTTAAGTCCAATTTATTTATTCGTATTTCAATATTATATAATATTTTATTTCACTGCAGTATCTTAGTATTAAAAGAAACTATGATTAAATCATCTTTTAACATTAAAGTGTTATAGTAATTATTAGAAAATTAAACCATATCTCATCAATTTAATTTAATAGATTCTAATATATTGAAATGACCAACTCGTTTTTGTTTTTTTTTCTTCAAAGTATAACCAAATCAGTTTGATTATCGCAAATTGTCAAATTCATAACATAAATCTATAATAACTCCTTACCTTTGTGGGCGTATACTATTTGAATTAATTTAAGATAAATTTTAAATTAATATAAATATTATAATTTAAAATTAAAATTTTTTATTTTATTTTATTAAAATATTATAAATCGAATTAATTTAAACTATAAAATTGTTAAAATTTATAACTTAAACTATATTATAAAATTAATAATATAATAATTAATTATAATTAATTTTATACTCTCTATCAATATTTAATATGGAGTTCCACGAGCCATTTTTGTTTTTCGGTCTAATTAGTTGCTACCACAACACTAGCATTGTCGCTTATGTTGCATGCGGGAAACCGACTAGGCTGCGCAGATTTTTGGCAAGATGAAGAAGTTGAGAGTTAAGCCAAATTCGTTGATTTGCCATACGCGTATAAATGCATTGGTAAAACACCCGTCTACACATTCTATTTTACTTGCAAATCAAGTTTTTATGGATATGAATAATGTACTTGGAGTCAAACCTAGTACCAATACTATAAATGTGTTAATATATGGATGCTGTCTAGAGTACAAAAGCAAGGATGCCCTTGAATGGGTAGGTAAAATGGAGGGTTTTGGTTGTGCAGCTGATAATGTAACTTATAACACGATATTAGACGCGTTCTTTAAGAAAGGGAGGTTGAATGAGGCTAGGGATTTGTTGTTGGATATGAAGAAGAGAAGGTTGGTTCCTAATAGGACCACGTATAATATTTTGGTTTGTGGGAATTGTAAGTTGGGGTGGTTAAAAGAGGCGGTGAAGGTGATAGAATTGATGACACAGAGTAAGTTCTTGCCGGATATTTGGACATATAATGTTGATTAATGGATTTTGAAATGCCAGCAAACTGGAGGAAGCCTTTAAGCTGAGGAAGGAGTAAAGGAGATGCAGGATTTGAAGTTACATTATAATATTTGTTAGTATTTTTGTGGGTTTACATTAAATCGTTATTATATTTTTATTAAATATGGACTAATGTCATAATCAATGAGTAAAGTAGATCCAATTATATGATTTAAAGAAATTGGACTTAACGTCTATAACGGATTAGTTTTTGACAGTCAGTGTAGGTCATAGGTTATATTGAAGCATTTAATAAGGAGGTCCAACAAAGATCAATCAGGGTTAGGCTAAGTCCCTTCTCTAACTCTATATAAAAAAAGTATGGGTTTCTAAAAACATTAACCTGCCTTCTTCCTATTGGGTAGACTGCCACAAGTTAGAGAATAAAGAGGACGATTAAACATTTTCAAAATGCTGTGTCAATGACCAAAAGAGGTACGTATCTCTAACACATAATTGTATTCTATATTCATATATGTAAGATCTTGGTGAATATAAGAATTATAAAATTCCAACAAGTGGTATCAGAGCCAAAGCATATATGATTTAGAATCAA
>JAVXUL010000009.1:10879374-10898329 GCA_035590515.1 Trichilia minutiflora
TTCTCTTAGAAGAAATATTATTTTCAGTTTTTTCTTTTAAGATAAGATTAAATTATACTTTAATATAGCTCATGACTTTGATATCAACATTAATAGTAATTTTGATTGATAAATGGTATAGTCTCTCTCATTACTCAATATTTTCATTTATTTCTCATGTGAAGATTTGTGTTGCTAAGATATGTTTATATTTTAGACACTGTGACATGAATGGTTAAGTCACAATTTAGGAAAGAATTAAGAAGTTAATTAAGGTGCTGTATCATAATGATTGGGAGATTATACAAATCATGCAAGAAGATAACTAATCTAGGTCAAATATAAAGTAGCTATTTGTAGATAATCTTACTCTACTATCCTATGAAGTAATAGACATTTTGGTATATAACTTCTTGCATAGAAAATATAATCAATTTCCTCGTACTCTGCTCAGAGTCAGAAAAACACAAGTAGAAAGATTATAAGCGAAACAGAATCACATGCACACAGCTGAGCAGGGAGTGACAAAGAAATAATAATTATTCTTGAGTCTTGTTTATTAATTTCTAAATTAATAGCAAAGATTAGGATTGGAAAATTTTCGGTCTATTCAATTCAAATTGATCAAATCCATTGAATCGATTAAAAATTTATAAATTGATTTATAGGTTAAAATTTTATAATTTTATAGGTTAAAATTACGAATTAAATTAAATTCAATTAGTCAATCATTAATTTATATTAAATATAATTAATTTAATATTACAAATTACTTTTATATAAATATATAAGAATGTTATTTTTTATATTAATTTTATTTTTTATTATATTTTTAATTGATTAAATTTTTTCAAGATTTATAAAAAAATAATAAAAAATATAACTAAACAATAATTATTGTTGATGCAAGATAAAGTCACGGCGACTTTTCCTACGTTAGCAGATTTTTTCTTCTTTTTGTCTTTGAATTTGAGGCTGCAAAAACATAGAAAACACCTTAAGGGTAAAATCGATTTTCCGGCGAAAACCCTCCGATACTTAAGTTAGCGAGGGTTTTACTTCGTGTGTGTAAAAAGTGTGCATGCAGGTTAAAAACAGAAGGTTCTATTAGAGAAAACGTGAGGGGAATATCCTCTTCTGTGTGTGTTTTCTCTCTTTTTTCTCCTTAAAAGCTACCCAGACAAAAGAATAATTGTGTGCAATTATGTACCCAAAGCCAAAATAAACCTTTTACTCTTTTTTGTGGAGTTCCTGTGATGCTCCCGCCCAAAGTCTGTGCAAAATCCCTCGGGATAAGTGAAAAGCCAGAGGATCTTCACTATCTTTGATTTCTGGATATCGCATAATGAAAGTCTAGGAGTTCGCATTTTGGGACACGTATAGCCATGTGATTGGTGTGTTCAGAACAACTTGCTGCAAAAGTCAACAAACATGAGAAATTGTAATATTGTTACCTGACACGTAACTCCAGAGTGTCCGAGCATCAGTGCCCCTGAACGCAGCTTCGCGCCCACGCCGAGAACAAAATCCCCTGGCTCTTGGGAGCCCTTCGCACCGTGGGTGAACATCCTAAAGTCGCCTACATGTGGCGTATGGGATTTATATACACCCCGAGTGCCCGTGGACTTCTGGTCAGTTGGGAATACGTTGGTTCGGTCTTCCGAATGCAAGGGACACGTCATTGGGTCTTTTGAGACCGAACATAGGTTGGTCCGTGGATGGCCGGGAGTTTCGGGGTAGTGGGCTCGGGTAGGAGACCATAGAAGTCACTGTCTCCCTGATGACGTAGTCGGTCTGCAGGAGAGTCGTCGTGTCAAGAAATCCATCAGGTAGTAAACTACGTGTCCAACGGGCTTGGATATAGTTGTGGATGTAGGCCTGGACCTATGGGCCGGACTGCACTAAGATTCCCCAACAATTATAATAAAAAAATTTAATAATAAAAATTGGTGCAATTACTTTAATATATAAATATGTCAGATATATTATGAATTGATTAATTTATTTAATTATTTTTTATTGTTTTATTGTTTTACTTTATCATAAAACAAATTTATTCTTTTATTATAATACTCACTATATCTTATTTTTAAAATTTATAATCATATAATAGTATTATTCGATATCTTTTATTACGCTTATATGTTCGAGCATAAATTTTATATTATATTTTTAACAAATTTTAATATACTAAATTAATTTAATCTAATTTATTTCAAATGGATTGAATTGGATAGAATTATAATATACTTATAAATTAAATTAGATTACATTAAATATATTTTAGATTGAAATTTTAACTCAATTCAAATTAATCTATAAATATTTATCCCTAGTAAAAACTTTTTTTAGCAATATGAATGTGTTTTATAAACTTTTAGTCAAATATATTTATTTTTATGGGGCTCAGAACTAAAAATCCTACCTATCTCAATATTTTCCCTCAAATGAGTTAACAAGTAAAATCCTTTATTGTATTTTTGCATAATCTGTGTACCATCTTAGAAAAAATAAATAAATAAATAGCATTACTCTTTCAAAATCCTTTCTTGAGATTTGTGAAAACATGTAAATAGAAGTTTTATAAAAATTTACAATTTTTTTTTACTATAGTATTTTTATTTATATGATTATTTATTTATTAATCAAAAATATTAAAATATACAAAATAATTATATTTTTAATTTATATTTATTCAAAACATTATCATTCTCTTTGTAAACTAACAATTCTAACCAATAAATTATTTTAATAAAAAAAATTTTGTAATATTTAAAATAATTTTATTTTACTTTTTAAATTAAAATTATTTATTTATTAGAATTATAAGCTTATACTACAATAATAATATAAATTAAAATAAATAAAAAACATGTTAAGTACTTTTTTAAAAAAAATTATATATTAGAATTATTTTTTTATTTTCTCTAATATAGATAATATATCTTTTCTTATATTATTTTTGTTGGTAATTAAAATAAAAATAAAAATAAATATTTTTACCTATATTTTGCAAAAATTATTTTTATTTAATATATAAAATAAAAATATTTTTTGCGAAATATTCTTAATACGTTCTTCTTTTTATTTAATTGTTATTATCATTTTTGGGAACTAATAATTTTAATAAAAAATCCAAAAAAGTTAAAATTAAAAATGAAGTTATATTGAATATTATAATATATTTTTATATTAAAATAATTTATTTATTAAAATTATTATATTATAAAGGCACATAAGTAAGTTTAAAAATAATTTTATTTTAGATGTTTCAGTATTTTAAAAATAATCTATTTTATCATACTCTTAAAACCAATTTTTTCTTCTAAAACTCGTTTATACTTTGGAAATAGATTTAAATTTCTCTTTAAACTAAGCTTAAAAATATTGAAAATATTTAAGAAAATTTAAAAAAAAAATTTACAACTAAATTTTTTTTCATTCATAATCAATATTGTCATTTTTTATATTTAAATTATAATATAACATTTAAACAATTATTGAATGTGATTTAAAAAAATTAAAATTTGATTCAAAAAATTCAAAGTTAAAATTAAAAAGCAGAATTAATCTTTTTTTTAATAAATTATTATCCTTAATTTTTTATAATGTTGTAAATACAATATGCTCCTGTCAAATATTTTCATCTATGGTATTTTCTATTTTAATCAATATTTGAGTTTTAGAAGCAAAAGAAAGTGAACTGAAAAAATTAATGTTTTATGTTTAGTTTATGGAATTATTTTTATAAAAAAAATATGTTTCTAATTAAGTTTAATAAATTTTTTGTGGATATATTCTCTTTTTAGTAAATATTTCTCAAAAAGGCCATGTTTTATACAATAATTTCAAAGTTAACCTTGTCTAAGAAATATTTCTAAAGTTAACCAAATACTTTTTTTTTTTTTGATAATAATAATCCGTAGCCTTTGTATATATAAAATAAATAAAAATCTTAACTTTTTTACTTTTACACTCTCTATTTCTTTTGTCCTCTCTTGTTTATACAAAATTTCAAGAATTTTTTAACGAAATGAACATGTATATGAAAGTTGTATAATAGTTTAAATATGAAAAAAAAAAGACAAATTAATTATGAATAGATAATTTTTACCTTAAAAATATTCATAAAAAACGGATATCGAATACAAATAGTCACTCTTAAACTCAATTAAATTTTTATTTTCAAAATTAGTTAAATTATCAAACTCTTGATATTGTTACTCTTAAAATCAATATAAATTATATTTTTAAAATCAATTTAAATTATAAACCTCAAAATTAATATAAATTATATTTTCGAAATCAATTTAAATTATAACTCTCAAAATTAGTTTAAATTATATTCTTAAAAACAGTATAAATTATATTTTTAAATAGATATAATTTATATTCTTGAAATTAATATAAATTATACTTTTAAAATCAATTTAAATTATAAATTATATTCTCAAAATTAATATAAATTATATTAAATTACACTTTCGAAATTAATTTAAATTATAACTCTCAAAATCAATATAAATTATATTATTAAATTAATATAAATTATAATTTTCGAAATCAATATATAATCTGTTTGGATAATTTATCAGAATCCAATCCAAATGTCCATATCCATATCCATAATTCAATGGTATTTGTACCCCGAGCCTATCATACAGTAACATTCCTAAACCTTTTACTATGATCCCTGAACAGGAATTTATAAATTACGTCAGCATTCGAGACCGTGAATGATGAAGATATATCTTGAATTATTTACAAAGACTTTATATCTGAGATCTATTATTGTGTCTATTATCCAAGGCCTCTTACTTCCTTTCAAGAGTCGATTGTACTCTTTACAAGCCCATGCAAATCCTTAAAACATCGTTGAAGCCTAAGGTTGTCTTGCATTTATTATTTTGACCCATTATCAATCAACAACCTTCATTTGTGTATATAATTAAGTATTATTTTTATGATACTCATATTTCATAATTTACGTAATAAACTTTTAGAGAGATCCAATGAGAGAGGGGCATATATCTATAATTATAATTGTAAATGATTAAAAGGTAACAAAATTTTTGAATAAAAGAGACAGACTTCATCCTTTCAAGGGTTTAATATTCTCAGACTTTTCTTGTAACCTTTTCTCTCTTAACTAAATTTTGTGTTCTATGAATTTTCTTTCAATATTAGTAAAATTCTTACTAACTTTAGTATCGAAAGATTTTGCTAAAAATTTGATTTTATTCTTGAGAGTTTTCTATCTTTTATAGTAAAAAAAATAGTAAATGAGTTAAAAAAAAAAACTAGTATATAAGATTAGAGGAGATGTTAATTTTTTGCATCAACACAATCTATAAATTATAACTTTATATAAAGATTATAAAAGTAAATTTATTTAAATATTATATTTTTGATGAATTAAATTTTTTTTAATTCGATTATTTTTAAAATAAAAAAAAAAATTATTGACTTGAATTTCCCTGTTTTTAAGCAGGGATAAAAAATTGTTCCCTTTTGTCAAATTTCCTAATAAGGGGAGAACTTCGCATGAAAAACCTGTCATTTTGGTTCTCTTTTCTTTCTGTCATTCGTCTCGTCTTCTCTACCCCTAAATCCCAAAACCCTAATGCCAATGCCAATAATTATTTACGGACTTACAGCAAACCATTTGCCATTACAATGAACGAAACACCATCATCACAAACAGTGACCACTGCAGGAACAAACCCTAATTTAGAATTAAAAGAAATCCAACTGCTAAACACCCTAACAGATATCCTAACCACAGACAAAATCACATTTGAATCTCTCACTCCATATACCCAGCAGTTAACACAACCAGTTCTTGTTTCTCTTCTCTCCTCCAAAACCCTAGCCAAATTTCCCAACAATCTCCTGTCTTTCTTCAAATGGGCCCAGGACCATTTGCCTCCTTCTCTCACGCAATCTCCTCTCCCTCTCCTTTCCCTTCTTCCTTCCCTCTTGCGCCGTTACAAGTTCGCAGACGCAAAAGCTTTACTTGTATCCTTCATCAATTCCGATCGCCAACACGTTCTTCAGAGCCATTTAATCAATCCCCAAAAGTGGGATCCCCATAAAAACGGGTACAGGTCGTTAAAACCGCTTTTAGACACTAGCATCGCCGCTTATGTTGCATGCGGGAAACCCCACTTGGCTGCGCAGATTTTTAGCAAGATGAAGAAGTTGAGAGTTAAGCCAAATTCGTTGACTTGCCATACGCTTATAAATGCATTGGTAAAACACCCGTCTACCCATTCTATTTTACTTGCAAATCAAGTTTTTATGGATATGAATAATGTGCTTGGTGTCAAACCTAGTACTAATACTATAAATGTGTTGATATATGGATGTTGTTTAGAGAACAAAATCAAGGATGCCCTTGAATGGGTGAATAAAATGGAAGATTTTGGATGCGCCCCTGATAATGTAACTTATAACACGATATTAGACGTGTTGTTTAAGAAGGGGAGGTTGAATGAGGCTAGGGATTTGTTGTTGGATATGAAGAAGAGAGGGTTGGTTCCAAATAGAACCACGTATAATATTTTGGTTTGTGGTTATTGTAAGTTGGGGTGGTTAAAGGAGGCGGTAAAGGTGATAGAATTGATGACGCAGAATAAGTTGTTACCGGATATTTGGACATATAATATGTTGATTAATGGATTGTGCAATGCCGGGAAGTTTGAGGAAGCATTTAAGCTGAGGAAGGAGATGGAGGATTTGAAGTTGCTGCCTGATGTGGTTACATATAATACTTTGATTAATGGGTATTTTGAATGGGGTAGTACCACGGAGGCATTTCAGTTGATCGACGAAATGGGTGAGAAAGGAGTGAAACCAAATGCTGTTACTAATAATATAATGATTAAGTGGTACTGCAAAGAAGGGAAGATCGACGAAGCCAATAAAACTGTGAGGATAATGGAAGAAAGAGGATTTTCACCGGATTGTGTTACTTATAATACATTGATAAGTGCATGTTGTAAAGCCGGGAAAATGGATGAAGCTTTCAGAATGATGGACATGATGGGTAGGAAAGGTTTGAGGATGGATACTATTACATTAAATACCATTCTCCACACTCTTTGTGGAGAGAAGAAGCTTGATGAGGCATACACGTTACTTAACAGTGCTAGCAAGAGGGGTTATTATGTTGATGAGGTAAGCTATGGCACTTTGATGACAGGATATTTCAGAGATGAAAAGGTAACCGGAGCATTGAAACTTTGGGATGAGATGAAGGACAAACAGATCATTCCTAGTATTGTCACCTATAACATTTTAATAAGGGGGCTAAGTCATTCGGGGAAGACTGATCAAGCCATTGACAGGTTGAATGAGCTTCTTGAGAGTGGTATAATCCCAGATGAAACTACTTACAACACGATTATTCATGGATTTTGCAGGGAGGGGCAGGTTGAGAAAGCGTTTCAGTTTCACAACAAAATGGTTGAGAACTCTTTCAAGCCAGATACTATTACTTGTAATATTCTTCTTTCTGGGCTTTGTAGTTTGGGAAAGCTTGAAAAGGCTCTCAAGTTCTTCAGGTCATGGATTTTGAAAGGGAAATTTGTTGATGTAATTACTTACAACACATTGATATCTTGCCTATGTAAGGAAGGTAGACTTGAGGATGCATTTGATCTTCTCACTGAAATGGAAGAAAAACAACTAGGGCCTGATCAATATACTTATGGTGTTATCCACACTGGGCTTATTGGTGCTGGTAAACTTAAGGAAGCAGAGGAATTCATGTCAAAAATGGTTGAAACAGGAAAATTACAGGATCAGCCACTGCAACAGGAAAAAGATGCAAGTGTGGTGGCTTCTAAGATTTCAGGGGAATTTGATCCATGTTCTATCTCTTATTCAGAGCAGATCAAGGATCTTTGTAGGCAAGGGAGATACAAGGATGCAATGTGCATATTTGAAGAAACAAGACAGAAGGGTGTCTCTATAGATAAATCCGCCTACATGACTTTTATGAATGGACTTATAAAGAGACGAAAGGGCTTATCAAAAGCAGTGGATTAGTTGCTAATCTTTCTTCAGCTCGTTTTGCACGTCAAATAGAGCAGTTTGGCATCAATTCAACGTCACATGAACTTAGGTGAAATTTTCGAGCCATCATTTTTTACCAGATGAAGATTGTTATTGCACGTCCTTCGTTAGATATAAACTCTTTATCTTATTTGGTGAACTGTAGGTGGGTTTTGGACCCATGTTTATCCTCTTTTGATGATATTTAAATTTATCTATAATTTTTGTAGTTTCTGAAAGGATTCAGGGTAAAAGATGCTCAAGGATAAATATGGGCACACCATGCATTTTTGTGAAGAACATATACGGATACATGTACATTTTAATTTGTAATGTATTGGGTATGTATATATGTTCGTAATAAAGGTTTCAGAAGCAACAGAAAGCGGCAAAGATTTTTCATGCTTTATTAAAGATTTCGTCCATACAGCATATCTTTTTTATTAAATTTCACAGTGAGATTAAAAAATAATGAAATAAAAGAAAAACGAAAATAGTACCCCGGTAGAGTGTCGTAAAAACGAAAATAGTACTCCGGCAGAATATCGTAATGTTCACTTTTACCCTTGAGCAAGTTGAATTTTAAGCTTTGCCAAGAATGAAATTATTCTTTCTAATACATAACATGATATCCAAAGCGGAAGCAGAGGATACATAAAAGGTGAACAAATTTAATAAATTAAGGCCTAGTATTCAGATACATCTTTTCACGGTTGCAAAATATTTAAGCTGGAATCCGCGGCCGAGCATACGATGAAGGTTGTGAAGGTTAATGGCATGCTTTATTATCGAGAGCTGGCAGCGATTCTGCACAATTAGAGTCAGCTTACACACATAGATGACCTGAAAGGAGTTGCATATAGGTTTTTTGGTTTTCTGTTTCCATTCAACTTTTGTACTCTTCATTTGATTTAAACCGTGCCAACAATGGAAGTGAAATTCATGTAAATGCCAACTGGTTCGCTTATGATTCAAATCATGTGAAAGCCAGTATGAAATTCTGGTACTGTTTGTCACATTTTTGTACATTTCCAAATTCATACAAATAAAGATGAAAGGTTTCCACATGTTCTGGAAGCAGAGATTGTCAGCAGAATATGCCATAAAAAACAGAATTTCCAAGTAACCATGCCAAGTGATCTGAACGAATAGATATCAGAAGTCTCCCTGAACATAAGAAAAAGCTATACAAAATTCACCACCTCGAGCTCAGCATATACTGAGGGTAATTGGTTTAGCCGTTTTGGCAAAAGTAAAATGTCCATGAAGAGAGAAAAACAACAGAAAGAACTTCCAAGGAAAACTGAACAAAAGTTTGCTTACCCTGATCGCATAAATTACTGCAGCAAGAATGGTTATCGTCACAGTTTCTCAGTTAACGTTCACTGGTTAAGCACTTATGAGATTCAAGGGACTTCATACTTCTCCTCAAGCAACTTTTACCAACTATTACTATATAAGTTGAGCTATATTACTAAATCGGTTTTACTTACTCCTTTAATTGCATTTTACGTCCATTCATAAAGATCAGTTGATCTTTGCATGAACGGCATGAAAGAATGATTGAACATAGCTTGTATTAATGGAACCCGTGAGTAGAGAATGCACATCTGGGAAAATCTTGATTGCAGCTCCCATGCTTTGGTAATCCAGGAACTGCCAATGCCAGGAATAACTCAAGTCGAGCACAAAAGTATATGTCATGCAACATACTTTTCAGTCACTGACAACCATCATAGAACATAGCACAAAGATAACATATAAAATGATAGACATGAAACATGATTCCATAATGGAATATACAATCCTCATGGACAACAACGTTAGAAAGATCAACTAAGTTGCTATATATTACACTAACTGAAGCATGCAACTAAGAATACCGTGCAGCTAAAGGTAACAAGTGATGAACCCTGAACAAACGATACAGTGAAAACCAGACAAACTAACAGTCTGGTTACCCTTCTTTTTCTTTAGCAGCCTGTTAAAAAGCATATGCCATAGCATTGTTATTCATCAGCACTTTATCCACCTATATCCTCGGTGTCTGCTCTCCTATAAGACATTAACAAATAAGAAGTATGATGACGTTTGACAATGAAGCCAAGGTGAAAAGAGTGAATTAAAGGTTACTTCATATTACATTACAGCCACAGGTATTTGACGAATTTTGATTTGGCTAGTCTGGCTCATATGTGGATTAAATGCATTTAACATAAAAGCAATAAGCAATACTAACAACATCCAGGGATTCACAAATAATATGCTTCAGGACAGGCTCAGAATCTAAGCAAGTAAATGTAGTTTCCATCTCAACAATAAGATACAACATGAAGTTACATATTCCTCAACTAATTGAAAGACCAAAAAACCAAAATTTCAGGATGTAAGAAAGTAAGCTAATATCTGCTGCTACTTTTATAATTTGGGGTCAGTAGCCCTAATCCTTGGGCTTTTACCTTCTATGAGAACCTAAGTCAACAATAATTAAATTCAGGGAATAACAAACACTAGCAAAGATTAATAGAACCATGTGACAAGAAATCTTGAAACATCTAATTACAAACCCAACTCAAAATTAAGAATTTGGGCATAAACAGTACAAAAGTTTGGCCCAAGAGCTAAATATTACCTGAAAATTCCATCTACATCCACTTCATGAGTATGGCCACTAAGTTGCATATTCCTCGCCTAGGGAAGTGACCACGGGTGAAGCTTTAAATGGCTCAGAAATAGAATAGCTAAGCTGGTAGTTTACAACCAAGCGTCCAAAGATATTGAATTTTGCAGCACTACTGTGAGCAACTTCTGCATCAGAACACCTCTTGAAAACCACTCTGGCACGGCTAGTTTCCATATCAACTTCTGTCTCAGATTCCTTTAAAGGTCCAAAGCGCCTAAACATCTTATTCAGGTTTGTCTCTGAAGGAATGGTATTCGTCTCAGAGAAGTTCAATATCAGCTCCGCCGGTGAATTCTCATCCACATAACCAGGCGGTTTTGGAGGCGCCACATCATGATTCCCATTAGAATATTGCTTCCTGGAATATGATCTACGACTTTTTTGAGCCGGTTTTAGTTCAACAGGCACAATCTGATATCCTCGGCTATTTCTACCTGAGCTTGGTGGGGCTGAAGGCTGCTCTTCAGCACCATTTTGGATTACCCTGTCTGTCCAATATGTGTCACTCATATCTTCAAATTCAAAAGTTTCAGGAGAACCCACTATAGTGTGGGACTGTTTTTTTCTTTTACCACCTGCTTTATCCACAGAATACCGACCTGAAATTATTGAGTTCCTAAAATCAGAGAAGAAACTAATGATAATGTTCAAAAAACTGTATCCTTTCATGGGATCTCTTGCTGCCAAGTGAAGTTGTGATAGTAAGTCATCCAGTGATGAATAGTCTATTGGAAGAATTGTCCTCTTTCCTTCTGCATCCTCAAAATTTTCAAAGGAAACATCAAAACCATCTCCATCAAGTTTCTGCAACCTCTCACTATTACTCTTCAGAATTGATGGAGATCCAGTCATTTGGCTTGCAGCTCTGCGTATGCATTCACCAATTTTGAAAGATGGCTTAGAAATATTCTGTGTAGAAATAGACACTTTTGCAAGGGAAATAGTTTTCCTCCCATCTTGTGATGACTCATCTCCAGTAAAATCAACTGCCTTGCGTTTCTTGCCAGAAGATGGTGAAACCAGCTTACTACCAGCTTTTCCATCAGACTCAAACTCCTCATCATCTAGAGAATCCCATGACCCACTCATCAATTCAGACAAACTTCTTTCCTTTTTTCTGGGATACATACTATCCTTCAGATTGTGTTTACGTTTGTGGCAAGAGCTTTTCTGAGTTTCAGAAGTTCCCTTCCCGGAGTAAATATGTTCATCATCCTTACTAACAGGGGTTGAGTGCATAATGTCCACATGTTGTGAAGTATCGATACCATTTTCCACTAACCCTCCAAAAAACTGGAATTCAGGTAGCTGACAATATCCCTTTAAGCGATAGAAGGATGACAACTGACCTTTAGCTACAACAAGATCCAGTCTGTCAGCCCCAGCTAATGGAGACTGTGCTAATAACTTCATATACTCAACTAATTTATCAGGTTGAAATGACTGAGCACTTGTAAATTTGTCCACCCCTTCTCTCACACTTGATTCGTGCCGGATTCCAGTGTTCTCAACAATTTGCAATTTGATCTCGTCATAAGCATCTTTTGGTGTGCAAGGGCAAGCAAGTCCCAACTCTACACGCCTGCAAACTTCTTCCAGAGCACAACTGACAGCATTCTGAAATACTTCTGAGTTGCTTTGCTTCTCCACCTGAGAGAAATGTGAATAGAAGGGCTTTAGCTGAGATGCATCAACCCAAGCAAATGTGCGGTCCCCAAAACATGCTACTAGAAAACAGTCCTTCTTATGATACTTCATTGCCTTCTCGGAAGCATCTGAAGGATCATAAATCAGCCCAGGCCACCACGGATGACTCCTCACTTTACCCCAAACTAAATCAGACACATA
Organism: Trichilia minutiflora; assembly: GCA_035590515.1. Classification (NCBI taxonomy): domain Eukaryota; kingdom Viridiplantae; phylum Streptophyta; class Magnoliopsida; order Sapindales; family Meliaceae; genus Trichilia; species Trichilia minutiflora. Next base: position 10,891,943 of record JAVXUL010000009.1, read on the forward strand.
AAACTCACCTTCATCCTCCACTGGCAACTGATAACTAGCTTGATGGGATTTCACTGAGCTTCCAGCCCTTGTAATTGCCTGTTTAACAAATTTCTCCTCGTTGGATTCAAGTTGTTCAGTATCACTATCTTGTTCTTCAACTTCCATTCCCTGCCTTCCATGTTCAGCACCAATAACTTGACCTTCAACTTGCATCTCTAGCCGCACAGTTGAATCATTTTCAGAAGGATCACCAGATGCACTTTTGTCTCCTTCACCTTCAATCTTAAAATCCAAAAACTCCTTGTTTTCCTTAGGAGGAATCCCTTCAATTCCCGAGCATGATAGAACACCATCCAAATAAATAGAGCGAGGAACTTCAACATGAACCTTGTGGTCCATGGCCGCAACTTCACCTCCAAAAGCCTCATGCATTTGTTGACCTGTGGTAATTGGATCAGAGCATACATTTCTGTAATTCTCACCGCTACCACCAATGGTCTCAACTATTTTCGGCTGTTTCTGAACTTCCATTTCAAGCCCTATACCTGAACTTATCTGCTCTGCATCATTTACCTCTTGTTCAACCACTAACCTACTCTTGTTTAATCCCCCCTCAAGCTTCAATTGTTGATCATTCTCAGTAGGGATCTGAATCTCAACATTGGAATTTAAAGCCTCCTGATTGTTTATCAAAGGAATTTCATCCCCTCTCCCAGTGACTTGGGTATGTAATTCAGTGTACTTTGAAGGTGTCTCATCATTAAAGTTCTGATCATTTCCAGAGCAAGATAGCATCCGATCCAATTCAGTCTTGGTGACTTTTTCATCAATCTCCACTGCTTGCTGTATATTTGTATTAACCTGAGCAGAATCATAAGCATTACCCTGTTGGTGATTCTCAGAATCAGGATGCAACTTTTCGTCCATTGCTGCACCTACACTTCCAACCACTACGGTTGGTTGACAGAAGGATAGCGAATCTGCAAAAACATTGTGGTGATTTTCAGTGCTCCCATCAATTCTCCCAATATTTCCCTGTAGTTCTTCCAATGAAAAACTTAAATTTTCATCGAAAGTGTCAGTTTCCATACCTTCCATGGTGGAACACATAAATTCTCCTTTATCCATCTCTGCAACTTCCCCACTAAGAGCATTTGGATTTTGTTCATCCAATAATTTAGAGTGTGCAGTAATAATACTAGCTTTTCCTGCTCCTCCATTATCCGTCTTTTCATTTAGAATTTGTTTGTCTTCTGAGCTATAAGTAATGCTCTCAACAGCATTGTGACCAGGAGTATCAATTTTGGGATTTAAACCCTCTTTACTGACCAAAACTGCAGCTTCCTCAACTACCTGCACCTGCACTCTTGAACATTCAACAACTGCCAAGGAACCTGCAACTGCAGTTTGAATGCCAGGATGCTGTGCGTCATCATCCAAAATTTCCAAAGTCCGAGGCTCCACATCTTCACATGCATCTTCCCCACCAGAATCCCTCTCCCTACCTTGTTCAGTACCATTAACCTGTTCTTTCTCCATGGCATTTTCACTCTCCCAAACAATTTTCTCCTTAGTAACAAGAGTTTCATTAATTGGACTGCTTGACACCACCATAGAAGACCATCGCATATTTTCAGCTCCAAGGTCCTGTGCTCCACAACCTTTCTCCACATCCTCCTTGGCTGAACCTCTCTCCATACTCTCCTTAGCAGCCACCATATTATCTTCCACATGAGCAACATGGGTTTCTGCATCAGTTGATCCCACATCCACTGTACCTTCAACCCTGGTTCCAATTCCCCTATTTTCAAAATAGTCATTAGGAACTCCATTCTCATGTGACGATATTATACTACCCCCGCCCTCACCTCCAATTACCTCCATATTTCTCTCCACACTCTCCCCAGCTGCTCTCTCCTCTGCCAAAGGCCCTCCAACTTCCGTCTTCAATCCAAGACTTGAAGACACTTCAGTAACAGAAAAATCAACTTCTATTGTACCAGGATCACCAGCTGCAACGTCCCCACCACTAGCACTTCTCAAATCTCTCTCTGCACCAGCATCCACAGACCCATCACCACGACCACGGGTCTCTTCATCTTTCAAATTCACCTCAACCGTATCCTTATAACCGCTATCATTACCACAAGCATCAATACGAACGTGGGAACCCACAACGTCCACCATTATATCATCTCTACCACTAGACAGACGCGACTCATTAGACTCCTCAGTTTCACCAATCTGTCCCTCAGGCTCACAAGCTACGGACTGAAATGAGGTTTCACTTCCGCCAGCTGCAAGTTCACTAACTGTCACAGTAGACTCTCTCAAATCTCCCCTAGACACCAAAACATCCTTGTCTTTCTGTCCATCCATGAAAACAATATCTGGGTGTCTTTCAAATTCGTCAAAAACAGCCAATTTGACCAAACATATCGGGAAAAAAAAATCTAATAAACCCTAATCGAAAAACTTAACGAACCTAACGTAGATAAACAAAGACGAGGAATTTACAAGCCATGTGATGTGTGTAGCGGAAATAAAAAGTTAAAAAGCAAACCTTTACACAGTATATTTATAAAAAAGATTGAATATTGTACCTTTGTTAGATCCTCTGAGTAGTGAAAGACGAGGGCTTGGGTATGAGAAATAGAGAGATTATTGTTTGCGTTTTGGGCATAAAATGGTTGTCGTTTAAGAGATCCAAGGAACTAAACAAAGCCCGAACATAATGGTGGTTGTCCTTTTTCACTTTTCAGTGATTGGTCAGCACTCTCAGCTTTCATTTTCTCTCTTACATATTCTCAAGATTATAGTTTCCACATTCGTTAGAAATTGATGATGAAGGTCCAATGATATCAAACCACGTGTAAGGAAAGTCAGATTCTTGCTTATCTGCCTAATAACTTAGGTTTGTGGTTGTATACGTGGTAGATCTATCAATAGGTAGCATAGAGAATTATAGTTGGTGTAATGTGACGTGTTCAAATTGGTCTTGGGTACCTTGATAAGCTTCTTCCATCGTCATTGTGTCACCACTGACACTAACCGCTGCCGTCTACCGACCTGTCATTGAGTTTTCATGTCATAATAAACCATTAATTATTTACGTTTTTCATCAATTTTAAATAACAAAATTCAGTTTTTTATTATATGACAAAATTTGGAAGCTGATTCTTTTTCCTGTAAAATTTGGTATATGATTTTAGAAAACTGGTTAAAAAAGAGAGAGAGAAAGAAAGATTGGTGAAAAGCATTGTTACAGACAACAGTGTCATTATAACTTCAAAATTTTGTGTGTAAAATACAAAATATTTCATTAATCTAATTGTTAGATAAAAAATCAGCGCAACTAATAACAAGATTCAATTATGTGATTAGATGGATTTTTCAAATTGAAATTCGATAATATGATTATACAGACTCTTTATAAATCTTAATTCAAAAATTAATATAAAATTTTAAAAAAAAATTCAGTCAATAAAAACAAACAATTGATCATGTTCATGTATAATAAATAATAATAATTTATTATACTGTTATTTAATATTAATTTTAAATTTAAATTGTCTAAGAAATAAATTATAAATTTTATTTAAATTATCATTTTAACTGGATGACTATTAAATATTAATTTAAGAGATAAATTATGAATTTTATTTAAATTATTATTTTAATTAGATGATTATTAAATATTAATTTTAAATTTAATAAATTAAAATTTTTTATGTATAAAAAATATATATATATATTCCATTAACATCTCAACCCTAATCTGGACCATAATCTCTAAATAGATTTTCCTACAATGTATCTAGGGCCATGTTTGTCTATAATTTGAAGAGATTTCTGTCTTGTCAAAAATCATTATTTTTTCACTTACTTTCAATTACGATAAATTATCAACACTTCTATTTTAAAATATCTTTTACGTATACACTATTTAAGAAAAAAGACAATACATCAATGATTACGATATATTCTTTGTGTTAAAATTTAAATAACATTCTTGTACATACGAGTTATAACGTCTATCGATTCTACTATCTGATAATAATTCTCCCGTATATATTGATAAAACAAGACAATATCTATAAATGCACATCTAATTAAAAAAAAAGAGGTTTAGACATTAAAACTTAAAAGAGAGAGGAACCTCATTATTTATTATCTTTTTTATCCTTTTTTTCGTATGAAAATTAGTGATACTTAAAATTCGCTTAGCTTTGTTTCTCTTTTTTATTTAATTTTTTTTTTCACTTTCTGTTTTAATATTTTGATTTAAATATCAAAGTTTTTTTTTACTCTGAGCTTGGCTATGCTTCGCAGGAGACAAAAGACTGAAATTTGGGTTATCTTTTTTCTTGTTGTTTAAAATAGAAGTGACGTTTGCGATTTGGATCGGTTTGAGATAAAATTTCAAACCGATCCAAATATTATGATTTGAATTTTATACAATCCAAATCAATCCAATAATATATTATAAACCGCAATCGATTATGATATTTGGATTGGTTTGAATTTTAAACTTAAATTAAAATAATTTATTAATTTGGATTGAGTCAAAAAATAAATTTTTAAACCTTAGTTTGCTTTCTAATTTAATTTTAAAATGATAAAACCATTAATTAATCATAAAATATTAAAAAAATAATTAATATATTATTTTATCATATAATATTAATAATATCATACAATAATATTAAGTATATTTAATATTTATTTAAGCAATTTAATTTGACGGTTTGCGGTTTGAAATTAATTTAATCTATAACCCAAACCGTTAATAACGATTTATAAAATTTCAATTCAAAAATCAATTCAACATATATTCAAACCGATTCCAATTAAGCGGTTTGGATCGGTTTGGAATGGATCAGTTTAAATTTGTCCATCCTTAATCTAAAATTAAGCTGAGAAGTGTTTAACAGCAACAACAGGTTAATTTCATTTATTAACAATAAATATATTATATTATATAACATATCCCAATTACATTACAATGTAAATAAGATAAAAACACTTTAAATATTAAATTATTATTAAGTTTGTGTTCTATAAAACAAGAATTTGAAGGAATGTAATTAGTAAAATGGTGTTGTAAGATTATAAATCATCCCTGTTTCAATAATTAGATAAAAAGATTTCATAAAATATTTTTAATTTTACACTAATTATTGTGTTGTATTAGTAACAAAGATGTATAACCTTTTGTGAATGTATAGGTTGTATATTTATTTATTTATTTTTATTATTAATAATGTGTATAATAATTTGACCGAATGAGGATTTATCAAAATGAATTATCTTTAATTTGATGTTGTGAGTCAAATATTTTGGTAATTATATAACAATAATAACAGTTTACTATTATCCTGTATCAGGTCAATGTGTTCCCAACTCCTAAATCAAAAAAACAACTGGTCCAGATCCAGAATCAGAACCAGAAGTGGAAGCTCTCTTTTTACAAACCCGACGACTCTGTTCTGTCTTTCGTAGAAAAGAAACCTGACGACTCTGCGTCCAAATTGGCAAGTCTTTTTCTTTAATTTATTAGCTTAAAGATTTCGGCTTTTCAAAATGGTAGCGACTGTAGAGTGTAGAGTAAGTAAACTTGTGCATTCTCTTGTCCGGACATCCATTCATCGCCGAATACTCAAACGGAGAGAGCAGATGTGCGACTGTGCAGGAGGACTACAGAGGTACGAATCTTCGGTTTTGTTTGACGCTTATAAGTTTTTTATTGGGATTTAATGCAAAATAGTCAAATAGTATAATCGAAATTCAAAAATATCTTTTATTGGGATTTAATGCAAAATAGTCAAATAGTATAATCTAAATTCAAAAATATCTGCGGTAATAATTTTCAATCAAAAATAGTCATGTTTATTATTTTACGATGAAAACACCTTTAAAATCAAAAATAAAATTACAAAATTATCTTTAGTTTCACTTTTTCACTTAACCCTAAAAAATTACTTTATTGTACGCCAACCCAACATTCCCACCTCTTAACATCCTCTTCTCTGACAGTAACACACAAATTTGCCCTTAAATTTAAAAACCCACCAAAGTTCCACACCACAAATTTAAAGATCTTGTACATTATCTCATCAAGACATGTGTAATTTAATTTTTTTGCTTTTTTTGCATTGTGTGAGAAATTTTTTTATTACAAAATATTAAAAAATAAAAAAAATTCGGTGGAATTTGGTGGGGAAAGCACGATGGTACGGTCCAGAGCCCGCTGGACCAAGCCATCGAAAGTGACACGTGGCGCCCATCCAGGGCGTCGCGTGTCACTTCCAATGGCTCGATCCAGCGGGCTCTGAACCGAGCCATCTACAGTACACGTGGCGCCCATCGGGGGCGCCACGTGTACCGTTCGTTTTAAAATTTTTT
>JAVXUL010000009.1:10898429-10919697 GCA_035590515.1 Trichilia minutiflora
ATAAGATTGGCTCTACATGTAGATCCACCACCACCGCTCACTAGAGATAGCACTGATAATGAGAAATACTACTATAGCAAATGAAAAAAGATAAATGACCTTAGTTTGTCAGTAATAAAGAGATCTATTACTGAGGATTTACTTAGAGGACTACCTGAGACTATCAATGCTAAAGATCTATTTATGAAAATAGAAAGAAAAAAAAGGCGCGATCTTGATATAGTCAACATAATATCTTGGTCTAACCAAACAGGATCCCAGCTTGATCCATTCCCGATTCGATTGAACCAACCAATGTTCTCAAGTCCGGTTCAAGGTTCGCATCAGCTTTATTCAAAGTCAAAGAAGATAGCCCAAGGTTTTTCGACATGTCGAATTGATCTGTTATTTCAGAATTTGGATTTAAGCACTCAAGATTCAAAGACTTTTGGAAGTGCACAAGTAATAAATAAAAAAACACCTATTATTGACATCATCGGCAAGCCAACACATAGGAGACAAATTTACTTCACTATTCTTGACTTAAATAAAAAGAAAATAAGCACTGTTAGACAAATTCAAGGTCTAAGACCACTTCGACTCATGCGAATATTAAAGTATTCGGAGACCAGGTACATACATCAACTGTTTGATGCAAATAAGATCATTTTAGCTTTTGAGAAAGAAAACCCAAATAATCTTAAGAGGTCATATTTACGATCACATCTGAACATGTATAGGTTTAACTTGTTGAAACCTAAAAATCCTGAAATAGAAAATGATACAGTGAAGGATGGCAAGACATGAGGGACTGAGAAATTTAAGGAAGTCAAATGAGAGAAAATCAAGGATAAAGCAACGATTAGAGTTTATCTCATAAAAATAGCTATATTGGAGTTAGACATTAGTTGTTAATTTATTTTGAAAATTTTTTGTACCTTCTATTAGAAGAAATTTTTATTTTCAGTTTTTTTGATAAGACATGTTTATATTATATTTTAATAAGGATTAGGACTCCAATATTATTGTTAGCTGTAATTTTAGTTAATAAATATGTTTTTTCAATTCTTTATATTTTTAATTTGTTCCTTACAAGGTTCTTTAATTAAGAAAAGATCTTAGACACTGTGACATAAATGGTCGAGTTATGAATTTAAGAAAGGATTAAGAAGTTAATTAAGGTACTGTATCATGATGATTGATAGATTATGCAAATTATGTAAGAAAAGAGATTTATTAAGACAAATTAAGAAATGATTATTTGTGATGAAAATTTTTTTCTACTATCTTATGTGATAATAAAAATATTTGGTTTATGACTTCTTGCATAGAAAATATAATCTATCTTCTTTAGATTCATATGTGATAACCTCTAATTCTCATTCGGCTAATATCTGGACATTTTGTAGGACTGTACTATAAGGTAAGAATTACAAATAAGAAGATCAAAATTTATAATTCGAACTCAAGTTTTCTCCTAAAGAGTTCAGTTCTATTAAGCTTTAGTGTAAAGGTGGAGCACTAATGATTAATATTTCCCTTAAACATGTGATAAGCACATGTGATTGTTAGTATCAACAATTAGATAAAAACTTTCTCTAATTTTATGTATTTTGGGATATTAATAGATAAATTAAGTCTTCGAAGTTTGAAAGATAAAGTTCTCTAAATCACTAAACATTGCTTGCAATCTTTGGTTTTTAAGTTATAACTTTGACTCAACCACAACTATAGCAATCAATCAAATAAGAAGAAATTATAGAAATCACATAAGTCCCAAAGTTTTATTAGGATATTAAAGAGTAAGAAAGATAGAAATTTAGTGTTTATTATATACATCCTAATGAAGGAGTTTTTGATATGAGACAAGATTCTAATTAAGGACTTATAATAGAGTGATTAATTATTATAATTCTAATAAATTGATTAGATGCTATAAAGGATAAAGTATAGTGTAAACGATAAAGATTAAGAAGTGGTTGAGTTACCAATAGAGTTTAAACCAATAAATTACAAATGGGTGTACAAAACTAAAAGGGAAAGTAAGGACAATGCTAAAGGATTTAACACTAAAGAACTGGCAAAAGGCTTCAAATGAATAGAAAATGGTTGTTGTCAAGGCAACCTTACTCAGTGGTGAAGTAAGGTAAAAAGGTTCATATAATTTAGCCTAAAAATCTATAAAAGAAAATAAGGAACATATGATTTGGAAGTTAAAGGAAATTGATCTATAGTGTGAAAAGAGCTTCTTATTAATGATATGTAAAGATTAAGAATGATTATAATGTTGATGAGTGTATCCACGTAAGGATAAGTGAAAATTTATCCACATAAGGATCAGTGGGAGTTTACTTAATAAGGATCAGTGAAAATTTACCTATATAAGGATCAGTGGGAGTTTGCTTCATAAGGATCAGTGGGAGGTTACCTTATGAGTTAAAGCAACTCTTAACTATAAATTTTAACATAAATGATCATAAAAAAACTTATTATATCCTGAGTATTGAGATTCATTGCTATAGATCTCATAAAATTTATAGATAATCTTAAAAAGAGAATATATATATAAATCAAGGATTTAAAAGATTTAACATTCAGAAAAACAACTAGGCCTGATCATTAACCCACTCTGCACTTACTGCTGCTGGTAAACATAATGAAAGAGGAATTCAGGTTAAAAACGGTTGAAACAGGAAAATTAAATGATCAGCCACTGCAACGGGAAAAGGTTGCAAGTCTGGTGCTTCTGAGACTCCAGGGGAATTTGATCCATGTTCTTTATCTTACTCGGAGCAGATCAAGGAGCTGTGTAGGCAAGGGAAATACAAGGATGCAATGCGTGTATTTGAAGACAGAATGGTGACTCTAGAGATAAATCTACCTACATGACTTTTATGGATGGACTAATAAAGAGACGAAAAGGCCTATCAAAAGCAGTGGATTAGTTGCTAATCTTTCTTGAGCTGTTTTTACATGTCAAACGGAGCAGTGTGACATAAATAGGGCATCACAAGATCTTCTCAGGTTAAATTTTCCTGCCGTCTTTTGATGGTAGATGAAGATTTTTATTGCATGACCTTTCATTAGATACAAGCATAATCTTATTTGGTGGAGCTGTTAGTGGGTTTTGCACCCATGTATACCCTCTTTTGATGCCACGATGTTTAAATTTATCCATAATTTTTTGCAGTTTCTGAAAGGTTCACGGTAAAAGATGCTCAAGGATAAACATGGCCACACCATGCATTTTTTTGAAGAAAATATACAGATACATGTACATTTTAATTTTTGATGTATCATATGATGTGTTGCTTTTTAAAGGTTTTATATGCAACAAAAAGGGGCGAGATTTTTCATCTTTTATTAAAGGTTTCTTCCATTCATCGCATCATTTTAATTAAATTTTGCAGCGAGATTAAAAATATGAAATAAAAGAACAAAGACAATTGCACCCTCACAGAATGTCAAAATGTGCAGTTTTACCCTTGAGCCATCATTCCGTTATACTTGCAAAGCACAGAGATCTGAATTTAAAGCTTTGCAACTGATGAAATTATTCTTTCTAATATATAATATATTATCAAAAGCGGAAGTAGAGGATACGAGGATACATTCAAAGTTTAGTAAACTTCGACCTCATATTCTCAAATACTATTTCACGGTTGCAGTATATTAAAGCCGGAATCCAGGGCAAAAGGTGAAGTTTAACGGCATACTTAATATTTGAGAGCTGGCCGTAATTCTGAACAATTACAGTGCCCATAAGCTGACAGACAACCTGAAAGAAATTACCCATATATTGCCTTTTGTTTTCTGTTTTCATTCAATTTTTGTACTGCTCTTTTGATTTAAAATATGCCAACAATTGACGTAAAATTCATGTAGATGCAAACTGGTTCACTTATGATTAAACTATCAATTTCAAATGTTAATAGATCGAAGCCAATAGGAAATGCCGGAGCCTTTTGTCACATTTTGTTTTACATATTCAAGCACGGGAAACAATGCAACTTCTTATACATTTCCAAATTCATACAATTAAGATGATGAAAGGTTACCACATGTTCTAGAAGCAAAGATTGTCAGCAGAATATGCCATCAAAAACGGAATTTCCAAGTAACCGTGCCAAACGATCTGGCCACATAGTAGTAACAAGTCTCCCAGGCATAAGTAAAAGCCGTACAAAATTCACCACCTCGAGCTCAGCATATACTGAGGGTAATGGTTTAGCCGTTTAGCGAAGCAAAATGTCCCAGAAAAAAAAAACGACAAAAACTCCTTGACGAAAACCAAACAAAGGTCCGCTTACCCTGATCACATAATTTACTGAAGGAAGGATGATTATCATTACACTTTCTCAGTTAACTTTCACTGATTAAGCACTTAATGAGATTCAAGGGCACTACATACCTCTCCTCAAGCAAATTTTACCAAATTTTACTACATAAGTTGAGCACTACTACTAAATCGGTTTTACTTACTCCTTTAATAGCATTTTACGTCCATTCATAAAGATCAGTTGATCTTGTATGAAAAGCATGAAAGAATGACTGAACATAGCTTGCATGCATGAAACCTGAGAATAGAGAATGCACATCTGGGGAAATCTTGATTGCAGCTCTCATGCTTTGGTAACCCAGAAACTGCCAATGCCAGGAATAACTCAAGTCGAGCACAAAAGCATATGTCATGCAACATACTTTTCAGTAATTGACAACCATCATAGGACATAGCACAAAGACAACGTGTAAAATGATAGACATGAAACAAGATTCCATAATGGAATATACAATCCTCATGGACAACAACGATAGAAAAGATTAACTAAGTGGCTATATATTACACTAACTGAAGCATGCAACTAAGAATATCATGCATCTAAAGGTAATAAGTGATGAACCCTGAACAAAAGATACAGTGAATAACCAGATGACTAACAGTCTAGTTACCTTCTTTTTCTTAAGCAGCCTGTAAAATCAAAGCATATGCCATACTCGTTATTCATCAGCACTTTATCCGCTTATATCCTCGGCGTTTGCTCTCTCCTATAAGACATTAATTAATTAACAAATAAGAACTATGATGACGTTTGACAGTGAAGCCAAGGTGAAAAGAGTGAATTAAAGGCTACTTCACATTGCATTACAGCCACAGGTATTTGATGAACATCAATGTGGGTAGCTTGGCTCATATGTAGATCAAATGCATTTAAAATAAACCAATAAGCAGTACTGACAACATCCAAAGGTTCACAAATAATATGCTTCAAAGACAGCGTCAGAACCTATACAAGTTAAATGAAGTTTCTGTCTCAACAATAAGATGCAACATAAAGTCACATATCTCCCCAAACTAATTGAAAGACCAAAAATACAAATTTTTTGAGATGTAGAAAAAGTTAGATAATTTCTGCTGCTACTTTTATATTTGAAGGTTAGTATCACTAGTCCTCGGACTTTTACCTTCTATGAGAAGGTATGTCCACTAATTAAATTAAAGGAATAACATTGGACAAGGAATCTTGAATAATCTTCTAATTACAAAATTGACCAAACTCAAAACTAAGAACTTGATCATAAACAGTAAAAAAGTTCCACCCAAGAGCAAAAATATACCTGAAAATTCCATCTACATTCACTTCAAGAGTATGGCCATTAAGTTGTATATTCCTCGCCTAGGGATGTGACCATGGGTGACGCTTTAAATGGCTCAGAAATAGAATAGCTGAGCTGGTACTTTACAACCATGGGTCCAAAGATATTGAATTTTGCAGCACTACTGTGTGCAACTTCTGCATCAGAACACCTCTTGAAAACCACTCTAGCCCGGGTAGTTTCCATATCAACTTCTGTCTCAGATTCCTTTAAAGGACCAAAGCGCCTAAACATCTTATTCAGGTTTGTCTCTGAAGGAACGGTATTTGTCTCCGAGAAGTTCAATATCAGCTCCGCCGGTGAATTCTCATCCACATAACCAGGCAGTTTTGGAGGTGCCACATCATGATTCCCATTAGAATATTGCTTCCCGGAGTATGATCTACGACTTTTTTGAGCCGGTTTTAGTTCAACAGGCACAATCTGATATCCTCGGCTATTTCTACCTGAACTTGGTGGGGCTGAAGGCTGCTCTTCGGCACCATTTTGGATCACTCTGTCTGTCCAATAAGTGTCACTCATATCCTCAAATTCAAAAGTTTCAGGAGAACCCACTATAGTGTGGAACTGTTTTTTTCTTTTGCCACCCACTTTATCCACAGAATGCCGACCTAAAATTATTGAGTTCCTAAAATCAGAGAAGAAACTAATGATAATGTTCAAAAAACTGTATCCTCTCATGGGATCTCTTGCTGCCAAGCGAAGTTGTGATAGCAAGTCATCTAGTGACGAATAGTCTGTTGGAAGAATCGACCTATTTCTTTCAGCATCCTCAAAATTTTCAAAGGAAACATCAAAACCGTCTCCATCAAGTTTCTGCAACCTCTCACCATTACTCTTCAGGATAGCTGGAGATCCAGTCATTTGGCTTGCAGCTCTACGTATGCATTCACCGATTTTGAAAGATGGCTTAGAAATATTCTGTGTAGAGATAGAAACTTTTGCAAGGGAAATAGTTTTCCTCCCATCTTGTGATGACTCATCTCCAGCAAAATCAACTGCCTTGCGTTTCTTGCCAGAAGACGGTGAGACCAGCGTACTGCCGGCCTTTCCATCAGACACAAACTCCTCATCATCGAGAGAATCCAATGACCCACTCATCAATTCAAACATACTTCTTTCTTTTTTTCTGGGATACAGACTGTCCTTCAGATTGTGTTTACGTTTGTGGCAAGAGCTTTTCTGAGTTTCAGAAGTCCCCTGCCCAGAGTAAACATGTTCATCATCCTTACCAACAGGGGTTGAGCACATATTGTCCACATATTGTGAAGTATCAACACCATTTTCCACTAACCCTCCAAAAAATTGGAATTCAGTTAGCTGACAATACCCCTTTAAGCGATAGAAGGACAACAACTGACCTTTAGCTATAACAAGATCCAGTCTGTCAGCCCCAATCGATGGAGATTGTGCTAATGCCTTCATATACTCAAATAATTTATCAGGTTGAAACGACTGAGCACTTGTAGATTTGTCCACCCCTTCTCTCACACTCGATTCGTGCCGGATTCCAGTGTTCTCAACAATTTGTAATTTGATCTCTTCATAAGCATCTCTTGGTGTGCAAGGGCAAGCAAGTCCCAACTCTACACGCCTACAGACCTCTTCCAGAGCACAACTGACAGCATTCTGAAACACTTCCAAGTTGCTTTGCTTCTCCACCTGAGAGAAATGTGAATAGAAGGGCTTTAGCTGAGGTGCATCAACCCAAGCAAATGTGTGGTCCCCAAAATATGCTACCAGAAAGCAGTCCTTCTTATGATACTTCATTGCCTTCTCAGATGCATCTGAACGATCATAAATCTGCCCAGGCCACCATGGATGGCTCCTCACTTTACCCCATACTAAATCAGACACATAAAACTCACCTTCATCCTCCAGTGGCAACTGATAACTAGCTTGATGGGATTTCACCGAGCTTCCAGCCCTTGTAATTGCCCGTTTTACAAATTTCTCCTCGTTGGATTCAGGCTGTTCAGTATCACTATCTTGTTCTTCAACTTCCATTTCCAGCCTTCCATGTTCAGCATCAACAACTTGATCTTCAACTTGCATCTCTTGCCGCACGGTTGAATCAATTTCAGAACGATCACCAGGTACACTTTTGTCTCCTTCACCTTCAACCTTAGAATCCAAAAACTCCTTGCTTTCCTTAGGCGTAATTTTACCTTCACTGCCCGAGCATGATAGAACACCATCCAAATAGGTAGAGTAAGGAACTTCAACATGAACCTTGTTGTCTATGGCCGCAATGTCACCTCCAAAAGCCTCATGAGTTTCTTGACCTGTGGTCATTGGATCTGAACATACATTTCTGTAATTCTCACAGCCACCACCAACGGTCTCAACTATTTTCGGCTGCTCCTGAACTTCCATGTCAAGCCCTATATCTGAACTTAACTGCTCTGCATCATTTACCTCTTGTTCAACCACCATCCCACTTTTGTTTAATCCCCCTTCAAGCTTCAATTGTTGATCATTCTCAGCAGGGATCTGAACCTCAACATTGGAATTTAAAGCCTCCTGATTGTTTATGAAAGTAGTTTCATTCCCTCTGCCAGTGACTTGGGTATGTAATTCAGAGTCCATCAAAGGTGTCTCATCATTAAAGTTCTGTACATTTTCACAGAGTATCCGATCCAATTCAGTGCTAGTCATTTTTTCGTCAATTTCCGTTGCTTGCTGTATATTTGTATCAACCTGAACAACATCATAAGCATTGCCTTGTTGGTGATTCTCAGAATCAGGATGTAACTTTTTGTCTATTGCAGCACCCTCACTTTCAACCACTTGGGTTGGTTGACAAAAGGGTGGTGGATCTGCAAAAACATTGTAGTGACTTTCAGTGCTCCCATCAACTCTCCCAATATTTCCCTGCAGTTCTTCCAATGAAAAACTTAAATTTTCATCGAAAGTGTCAGTTTCCATACCTTCCACAGTTGAACACATAAATTCCCCTTTATCCATCTCTGCAACTTCCCTACTAACAGCAACTGGATTTCGTTCATCCAATGATTTAGAGTGTGCAGTAATAATACCATCTTTTCCTGTTCCGCCATTATCTGTCTCATCAATTAGAATTTGCTTTTCTTCTGAACTAGAGGTAATGCTCTCCACAGCATTGCAAACAGGAGTATCAATTTTGGGATTTAAACCCTCTTCATTGACCAAAACTGCAGCTTCCTCAACAACCTGCACCTGTGCTATACCAAGATTTTGTGCATCATCATCCAAAATTCCCAAATTCCGTGGCTCCAGATCTTCACATGCATCTTCCCCACCAGCATCCCTCTCCCTACCTCGTTCAGCACCCTTAACCTGTTCTTTCTCCACAGCATTTTCATTCTCCCAGACAATTTTCTCCTCAACAACTTGAGTTTCATTAATCAAAGTGCTCGACATCATCATAGAAGATCCTACCACGTTTTCAGCTCTAAGGTCCTGTGCTTCACAACCTTGCTCCATATCCTCCTTGGCTGAACCTCTCTCCATACTCTCCTCCCCAGCAGCCACCACATTGTCTTCCACATGAACAACATGGGTTTCTCCAGCAGTTGAACCCACTTCTGCTGTAGACCATTCAACCAAGTTTCCAATTCTCCTATTTTGATTATAGTCATTTTGAACTCCATTCTCATGTGACAATATTTCATAAACTATACTACCTCCACCCTCACCTCCAACTACCTCCATATTTCTCTCAGCACTCTTCCCATCTACTCTCTCCTCTGCTAATAGCCCTCCAACTTCCGTCTTCAATCCATGACTTGACGACGCTTCAGTGATAGAAACAGTAACTTCTACTGTACCAGAATTACCAATTGCACCGTCCCCGCCACTAGCACTTCTCAAATCTCTCTCCGAACCAGCATTCATAGATCCATCACCATGACCACGGATCTCTTCATCATTCAAATTCTCCCCTGCAACCCTATCACCGCTATCATTACCATAAACACCATCATCAAGAGCATGGTAACCCACAAACTCCACCATTATGTCCTCTCTACCACTAGACACACGTGCCTCATTAGACCCCTCATTCTGATCAATCTGACCCCAAGCCTCATAAGCTATGGACTGAATTGGGGTCTCACTTCCGGCAGCTGCATGTTCACTAACTGTCACAGAAGATTCTCCGAAATCACCCCTAGAAACAGAAACATCCTCGTCTTTCTGTTCATCCATGAAAACACTATCTGGGTATATTTCAAATTCGTCAAAAACAGCCTATTTAACCAAAAATGTAAGAAAAAAATCTAATAAGCCCTAATCCGAAAACTTAACGAACCTAACATACATAAACGAAGACGAGGAACTTACAAGCTGTGTGATGTGCGCAACGCAAATGAAATTAAAAATCAAACCTTTACACAGTAAATTTACAGAAAAGGCTTAAAAATCCTACCTTTGTTCGATTTTCTGAAAAGTGAAAGGCGAGGATTGGGGTTTTAGAGAGAGAGAAGGGCTAGTGTTTGCGTTTTGAGCATAAAATGACTGTCGTTTAAGAGATCCCAGGAACTAAAACCAAACCCAAACATAGTGGTCGTTGTCCTTTTTCACTTTTCAATGATTCGTCAGCACTCTCGTTCCTCAGCTTAATTATTTTTTTTTTCTCTTATATTTTCTCAAAATTATAATTTTCTTGTTTGTCAAAAACAAATGATGAACTTCCAATGTAATCGAACCACGTGTAACAGTGAGAGTGAGGCTCCCTTTGCGTAGGGATGATACATTAGACTCTGGTTGTGTACGTGGTAGATCTTTGGATAGGTATAGCATAGAGAATTTTATTGTTCTTGCGATGTGACGTGATGAAATGGGGCGTGAGTATATTATTGATAAGCTTCTTGTTCTTCAATCTTCAATCTTCATTTTCACCCCTGGCCAGCTTCTGCTCCGGCTCCTGCTCCTTCTCCCTTCGACCCACCGTGCCATTGAGTTTTCATGTCTTAATAAACCCTTAATTATATCCCAAAATTTAGAAAACTGATTAAAAAAAAATAATGAGAACAAGTAGATGAAGAGGATTCTTTCAAGATTATCGCTATGGTATACAGTGTCATAATTTGGCATCTCGAGAGTACAAAATAAAAAAAAAAAAATCTTTTTTTAATATTATTTATAATTATTTTTATATAAAATACTAAAATTAAATACAATTATTTATTTATTATTTATCACTATAATATATATTTAGTCATTGTTATAAATTAAAAACTTAATTAGATTTCTAATAATTTTATTTTAAAATTTTAATCTTATTATGTTATTAATGTATATTTGATTGTTAGATAGAGAAAATGATTTAATAAAAATTATGAAAATTATTTTTTATATTATCAATGGTGGATATGTGTAAAAAACAATTTTAATTATTTAGTAAGTAATTAATTTTTTATTTTTAATAATAAGTGTGTGTATATATATATATATGTTTGAGTTGTTTACGGAAACCCAATTCAAAGGCTCGTATCCAACATTTGACAGTATTAGTTTTCTCGAATTTATCGTACAATAAGACTTTGAGATCTTCTACTATAATATTTGAACAAAAGTTCTTCTGATTTACGTAAGTATATAAGACTATGAATATTAAAAGAAACGTCTCGAATTATTCATAAAAGTCATATATATGAGATCTACTGTTATACCTACGGTTCAAGTCCATTTACATCTTTCTAGGGATTGATTATACTCTTCACAAGTTTGTGTAAGATCCTTAAGCTAGCACCGAAGCCCAATATTGTCTAGTATCATTTGATCCCATCATCAATCATAAATATTTATTTATACACGTGATCAAGTACTATCTCATTATAATAATATCCTATGATTTGCGTTACAAATTTTTAGAGAAAGTCAATAAATGCGAAGCACATAACAACGATTAAAGATACAAATGATTAAAAGGTGACAAATCCTAAAATAATAGGAAACAGAATTCATTCCTTCGTGAGTACAAATATTCTCTCACTTTTTTTATAACTCTTTCTCTCCAAGCTTTCCTTCGTACTCTCTGATTTTCTTTCACTATTAACCAAAACCCTCATCGACTTAAGTATTGGAGAGTTTTCATCGAGAAACCAGTTTTTCCTTAAGTGTTTTTTATGTTTTACAGTTAAGGAAAATAGCGAGTGAAGTTGATAAACATATTGTCGCACGAGGTTGAATAAGAAATCAATTTCTTATATCAATACTAACATTAATTCCAATCAATAAAAAATAGCAAAGGCAGACACAATCAACAATGCCTTGCTTCCCGAATCATTAGGGACTATTTACAACTTTCAAGATTATAAATATAGTATAAATATAAATTGATTTAGCAATAAATAACATGAAAAGAATATGCAAAGAGATTAAGGCCACAACAGAGGTTTATTTGAGAAAAATTACTTGTACGGAGTTATTTACTTTTTCATATAGATTTAATATTACAACTGGGATGATAGGATAATGTGATAATTAACATTCTTATGATGATATCATAAATGAGTTTTTTTTTTAAGAGTAATATCTCTTTATATTTTTTCTTTACTTTTAATTCCTTTTATTTACTATGCTTTCAAGGAAACAGTATCACATCTGGTGTATACATTATAGTTGGATAATCTACTAACACTGTTTCTCACATGCACATACATATACAAGTCCTTTTATGATGTAGAGTCCAAAAATTAAAAAAATATTGATGTAGCATGTAGAATATTTATATGACTTCGATACAACATTGAAAATTAAAAATATTTGAATCCACCAAATAAAATCATGAAAACATTAAAATTTAGGAAAAAATTCTATTATTCAAGTAAAAATTCTCTAAAATAATAATTAACTTCTACTCTTAAACCTTAATATTAGAATCCTTTTTATATTAAAAAAATAGGATTAAACTTAAGTACAGTTAAAGTAAATTTGTCCTTAAATTTGAATTAAAACAAAATATAAAGAAGAATAAAATTATAAATTTGAAAAGAAAAGTAAACATAAGTAAACCGTGTCATTTTACTTTTTCATACTTTAATACATGTCCATGTCAACTTCCCCCGCTTAGAAAGAACTTATTCTTGAGTTTCTTCGCTTTCAGATAAGTTTTTTCTTAAGTGTCATAGTATGAAAATAGATGGATTACATTAAAGGTGCAAGAAATACCTATAGTGTCTGAAAGATCTATCACATTTGCGTTATCATTAATCCTCTTCAACACCTGGTATGATCCATACTTTTTCGGTTGAAACTTGCTATAGGTACCCAAAAAAAACTTTTCCATTAGTAAGAAAATCATTATCATGTCTCCTTCTTTAAATATCCTTGTCTTTTTATATTTGTCAGTGGTCTTTTTATATCTTATATTTATCATTTATAACCTCTCTTTAACTTTTCGTTGAACCCCTTCGATATCTTCAACCATATATTGTACTGTGGTGCTCTTCGGATGCTCTCTCGGTAGTTAAACTAAGTCAATGACATGTCTTGGGACTCTTTGATAGACTATTAAAAATGGTGATCTCCCGATAGCATTATGAACTACATTGTTATAAGCAAACTTAACTTGGATTAATACTGTTGGAACTATACTTCTACCCTAACTCTTGGGTTTTACAATCCTTTGTAACAGTGGAGCACATCGCCTAACTCATGCATGACCCCCAAAGAATCGAACCCTGGATATCTAATATCCAGCGCACATCCTTATAACCACCTGGGCATTGTCTATAACCTTAATTCCACCATTAGCAAGAACAAGATTCTCATCATCCCATTCAAACCCCCATCTGAAATATACCTTGAAACTGTCATCCTTAAGTCTTTACTTAGCTGTGATATTTGGAGGTCTAAATTATACAAATGATTCTGAGGTGGATGAACATGGACAAGAATAACCCCAATGGCCTCTAAAATTAAGCAACCATGTTTATAATTAGACCAATAAGATCTTAGATCCCATATGACCTTTTCTTCACATAATATTAATAAGCTTTTAACCTTTTGAAGATCCTTAGATGTAACCACAACTATACAAATAGGTATCACATATAAAAAGACTCTCATTTCGTTACCTGCTGCTAGTATTCTAGCATCTAAAGTCAAACTCTCTTAACTAAATAGATAGTTGGACATCCGTCAACACAAAGAGTACTCAACATTCTCATTGCTTTTTAAAATTTCTTGTGATGAAAGTGTAATATCTTGGACTCCTATTTAAATTAATAATTAGTTGTAATATAAATTGTATCCATGGTAAATATATGGCCCCAAATACAAAATCTACCAAGGCCTATCCGCTTGAATCCAAGTTGCCTAGCACTAAAGTAAAGGATCATCTACAGAAGGAATCGATGCAAATCTTTGGGTTCATAATCTTCAAACCCTTCACCACCAAAGATTTCTCTACCAAAATCGAAGATAATAATTATTAATGAATGACCAATCTTTAAATGGTTTAGTCCACCATAAATATTCCCTATAAGCATGTCCTTAACTCTATTGCTTTCCCGATTAAATACTACTAAATTTTAAACTATACCACCACTAACAATTGGTCCACTAGCTCGCTCAAACTCCCTATCACTATCTACTTTATAGGCTGCTCTACTAATAATCTCGTCCGTGATACACTGAGATTTATTATGAGTATTATTCAACCCTTATAGTATGACTAACCACTCAAACAAACTATCCTAAGTCTTGAATTTAGTTTTCCATTCCATTTCAGGCTTGATCCTAGTATGATAGTATCCATTCTGAAGATTAATCTCTGGAAACAAAATGGCTTATACAATTAGCCCCACATGTCACACATATCATACGTAATGAGAACCAATATATCCCCTATATTGTCAACTAGTGAAGCTAAATAATCATTACATGCGAACTTTATCCCCTCACAATATAACTTATTGGCAAATGAGTATAGCTCCAAAGCATAAAAATTCCCAAGCAAAATAATTTTGTTCTTCTAGTTCTAGCATACAATTTTATAACCCTAATTTCTTTAGAATATACTCTAACATATATAAAGTCTATATTTTCCTTTTGAGACTTAACAAAACCAGTATACAACATTCTTTTAAATTGCTTTGAGGATGATGTAATTTTATGGCTAGTAACATCAATGTTTGTATTACCCATATAAAATATAACATCACTACCTCTCACGTTAGTCTTACATCTAGTAACCAGCATAATTTCATCCTGAAGAAGTGCATATAATAACCCATAACCATACCTCACTTTAGCCATTCCTGAATAAAACTCATGCTGCACATAAAAGCTCCAATAACATGCAAAACAACATCTCTTCAGAACAAACTCTCCCATCTTCTCTCGAGAGAGTATTAACCGTTGGTCATATTCGAAAGTAATTCACCTTCATCGTCTGCTTGTTGTACTTGTCCTAAAGTAGATGTTATCCCATTCTTGACATCCCAAATATCACCCACTGTCTCGTATTGATCAAAGTGACAAAATATTTTAGGGAGTTAAAAATAAACATAAATCTAAAGATTTCTGAATAGGTTAACCTTTCGAACTGTTGCTGAATCCATAGGCATGCAAGAGACAACTTGACAAATTGAAACATCTTAATAGCCAGAGAAAAAGAAAGCAAAAGTGATTCCCGTAGTAATGGTGAGTGAAATAGGAGCAGCCTAAATCGTAAAAATGGGTTATAGGAGAGCAATACACACCATAGAATCTTTAATGCATATTCAACCCTACCAATCAAGTTTTTAGCCAAAATCCATCCATCTAAAAATTCGAACTAATCGACATGAGCCAAAAGAAAATCATCTCTTAATATCAAATCCTAGTGTCATAGTATGTCCGGCATTGAAAACAACCTCATCGAAATAACTTCGTGAAATTCGATTAATAGTTTGTTAACTGGCTTCAGATCATATTCTTCTTCCTCAATAAGCACCTCTTTCAATGCCATTAATGATGATCTTATAGCTTCTTAATATCATCAGCTTTTTCATCTTTGTCATCTTCATTGCTCTTATTCTCATCATTCGGATCAGAAATAACTTTCTCCATATCTTTCTCTCCTTATTCATGAATAAACCTATTCCCCTCAACCTCAAAAGTTTTAGAAACAAGCTTATTTATAGGTGGTTTGGATAACTCAATTTTCAAATCGGGTTTCCTAGTGCGAAGCTTCGGTTTTTGTTTGAAAAACACATCTAACTTTTGATCCTAATAAAATTTTTAAAACTATAAAAACTTGTATTGTTCATAATCGGATAACAAGAATTTAGCTCGTAATATTTGCCGCATCCTACACCAAGTATAAACAGTGCTCTACCCTCTTTTTTATATTTTCTTGCACTTTATCCCACCAAATAACAACTCTCCCTTTTAACCTATATGCAACTAACTTCACTCATTTCTCTTTAGGAATATTTATGTATTCAAAGAAATTTTTGCCTTCTAACAACCAATCTAAAAATTTATATCCACCTAAACCATCAAAAATTGAAAGGGTACTTTTAATTAAAAAATTTTCCACTTTTATTTGGCTCCTCGATTGCCAATGAGCTTCTTATCGCAACTACCACGATTATAGCCTTTTATATTTCTTATATTTTCTTGGTTACCCACGTATTGGGAACTTCCATCATATTCTTCCTTTGAGTTTTCTTCGTAGGTTGGCAGTTTATGAAGAATAGGACTTCGTCTAGCAATAGGTCAATCATGTGTAAACTCTCGTCACCACTACCTAGAACTCTCAACTCCTCATTTACGCTCACCCAAAGTGTGTTTAAGTTTTCCCAAATACTTTGAATTTTTTTTTATAATAACACATCTTGCTTTGTACTTTTCAAAGATTCGATCCAATCTAGCTAGCATTTGCACTCCTTGTTCATTGATATATCAGAATGGATACTCCACGCTTCATCCATCATAGTTTCAGGATTACGCATTCCCGCTCTACATTCCTTATTCATCAACATCGAAATGGTTACACCACACTTTATCCATCATGATTTTAGGATTACGAGTTCTCGTTCTAATGCCAAACTAACGTAGCATGTAACGTGTTTACACGAATCTAACACAAGATTGAAATTCAAAAACCTTGAAATCGAACAATTAAAATTATGAAAACCCTTAAATTTAGAAAAAAATTTATTATTTAAATAAAAATTCTCTAAAATAATAGTTAACTTTCTAACCCTAAACCCTAAGATTAGGTTCTTTTTATACTAATAAATTAGAGTTAAGTCTAAGTATAATTAAAGTAAACTTGTTCTTAAATTTGAATTAAATTAAAATACAAAGAAGGATAAAAATATAAATTTGGAGAGAAACGTAAATATAGGTAAACGTAAATTTACTAAATATTTCGTGTTATTTTACTTCTTCTTTTTTCCTATGCTTCCATGGACACCCATGTCAAATATAGACTACATTAGTCTGTATTATAATAAAATTTAGATGCTTTCACTTGATAATTTTTAATATCAAAGTCATATACGATACAAAAATAATTTTAAAAGCATCAATTTTATACAAAAATTGAACCATAAACCCATTCAATAGAATGTCAAAAAAATAAATAAATAAATCTAAAAAATTAGGATTTTGAACCCCAATACAAATCATAATCAAAATCAATTCATTTTATATTAAAAATACACGAAAACAAATCATTTACAAATTTGATTTTGGATTTATGGTTATTACTTTAAAACGAAATAAATCAAGAAATAAAAACAACCCACAATCAATGAAACTAAAAGAGAAACTCGAATGTCGAACTGAGTGCTAAAATTGCTATATGAATTTGATCAAAAATGCATGAGAGTTTAGGTTAAGTGTGAGAATTATCTAGACAGAGCAGGAGAGATCGAGAAAAAAAGTGAAAATGAGAAGAAAGAGGGGCTCAGTTCTAAGATCGAATGAACGATATCTAAAAACGAGAAGAAAAGGTGGCTATATATATATAATGTTAGGTTTGAGTCACAATTTAAATGGGGCTCAAATTGGATTTTGAGTGCAATTTGATAGATTTGTAGATTGAATTTAATCCAATTTAAAATTTAATCTACGAATGATGAATTACAAAATATCAATACATAAATTGATTTATTAATTTTTTAAATCAATTAAAACCGTGTCAATTGATGGTTTGGATTGGTTTTAATTAAATTAATTGAAATTTGTTTGTCTCTAATTGTAATATTATAAATCATCCTTATCTCAATAATTATATAAAAAGACTCAATAAAATATTTTTAATTTTACTCTAATTTATTGTATATATATAATTAATAAAGATATAAAATCATTTTGTGAATGCATATGTTATTATATTTATTTATTTTTATTTGTTAATGTATATTATAATTTAACTGATTATTTACCATATAATGAATTATCTTTAATTTGATGTAGATTGTTGTGAATGAAATCTTCTGGTAATTACTTAACTTCTATTTATATACTATAATTAGAAATAAAATAACCATTAAAACGCCCATAATTTTAGATATTAAATATAATTTTTTAACAACAGCAAAATTTAATCTAAAATTATTAAAAATGATTTATGATATTAAATTTTAGGCTTGAGTTGGGTTGGGTTGATGAAGACTACCCTAAATTAAATCAAATAAATTAGATTTGGTTATAAGCTTATATTTCAAGTCAGACTCAACCTAAATTATTAATCATTTCAAACCAATTAAAACCCATTTGGTTTAGTTTAAATTATACAGTTTAGATTTAAGTATAAAACTTATTAGTTTTACTTTCATCATCATCATCATCATTATTATTATAATTTATAAACTTAAACTAATTAATTAAGACATGAATTACATAGATTAGTAATAAAATATATGTTTAGTAAATTCAAGATAAAATTAAATGAAGCTACCTAATTAATTAGCCAAATGAACTTTTTTCCAAAAGAAAATTAACCCACAAGAGATGAGCTAATTAATAATTAATTAAAAACATCAATTTATCCATGGACAATCAATCATACATGAATTCTCTATTATTACTTTCCTCTTCTTCTTCTTTATCTTTTTATTTTTTTCTTTTTGGATTGTTTATGCAATGAATTCACAGCTCAGGATTAGATGTTCGAGAAAGAAATAGAATGAAAGAATATTTTTATCAAACACCTAAGAATTTAATAATAAATTAAATTAAAATTTTGAAAAGAAGAAAAAATAAAGTATATTGAGCCACAACAGATTAGAAAATAATAATTTTGCTCTGAGCAGCTTCCAATTCTTCCATCTTCTTCTTCTTCTTCTTCTCCTTCTCCTCCTTCTTTTATCTTCTTTGCATTTGCATGTTATTAGCAGACAACTCTTTTGAAGGGGGTGATCACTGCTCAACCAACTACAGTACCACCTATTCCACAGCCAAGCAAACTGATTCTGTAATATAGCTTTTATTTTCAAAAAGGAAAAAAAAAATAAATTCATCCTAATGATAAGGTATGGTGGTCGGAGAAGAGACATACACAATGCACAAATAAAATAAAGGGGACTCCACAACCAAAGAAAATGCTCGTCATTTTAGGTCGTGGGTTTACTAAGCAAGTTCAACTCTGGCAGGGTCTCACGTGATACCACCATGACCTCACGTTTCTTATTTTAGACATTTACTAGGTTTTGTAGATGTAATCAAGTGTGCAAGTTGTATAATAAAATGATGTACGTACCTTTGTTAGGAGCGATTGATGCTGGTTTTGACATGATCGTTGGGACTGTTGTCATGGGGCCTGCGGTTATTGGTTGGAAGGTATGGGCCGGTACCCCCATTGTCTGTGATTGATGGAAGTGATAAAAAGGGTACATTGGCATCAATGTGTTGGCACCCACGATAGGCTGACCTGGATACATCTGTGAGAAATGCCCATTCACGTAGGACGCACCAGTGTAGCTCAGCTTCTGTCACCGCAGAGAACAAAAAAAAAAACCAATTCTGCGTTAAGATATTATCCAAAGGAAAAGACGAAAAAACCAACAAAAATAATAATAAGTGTCATTTATAGCTTATCAAACTTTCTGTTTAAATTTTCAAAATCCAAATTATATTTTATAAACTCATTGGGAAATTAATATGTTATATGAAAATTTTGTGAAATGCAATGAGAATTACAAAAAATGGTAACCCTAAAAGTCAACATTATATAATACGAAATTATAAATTTTTTATAATTTCGTAAAATAATAAGTATTTTTGTATTCTATCTGCAATTTCTTTTTTTTTAAGTTTAGAAATTATGCATGGCAAATACTCAATCCATCTTCACCTAAAAAATATTAAAAGATCAATAGTAATATGTAATTTTAATAATTTTTTTTATAAAAATTACATCATTTTTCACTTTTAAAATAGAAATATAATAATAATTTTATCATAAAATTTATATTTTTATACTTAAAATAGGGGCATAATAATAATTTTATCTTAAAATAAAACAACAATAATTTTTCATAATCCCTGAAAATAATGAGAAATGTGATTGATTATTCTTAACAGTCCGATTTTGGATGGACCCAGTCCAACGTTAACAAGGACTATTGCCTGTTTATCATGCTAATCAGCGAGAAGGGACCACTAGTTTGTTGTAGGGTGGGTCCTTGATCTCTAATCATGATCATTAATTACTATAGATTAGCATTCTAAATCTAAAACCCCGATTGCTTCTACATTAGTGGTAGTGGTAGATCATCGGTGAGGACACGTAAAATATCATAAGAGTGCAGTTGTACTGAATCAAATCCAAGATCATCAACTTACATGATTGTAACTGACGTCCGTCGCAATGTAGGTGGGAGAGTACCTGAACGGAGCATTAATTCCGTAAGATGCTATCAGCTTTCATAAAATACAATCCCGACGAATAAACAAGAAGTAGTACTAACCCATAAAAAGGAATGGCCTGATGATTCTGGTGATGAAACGACGTCGCATGAGTCGCTACCGGATAATACCACTGCATGTGATTTAGTGGTGCAGATGACGTGGACCTCGGTCCAGCGTTGGATCCTTCACGATTTAAATCAAATGACAGGGTTGTAACAGCCAGTTGCGAAAATAAAATGATTCTTAAGACGAATATTTTGTTATTTTCTTTACCTTGTTGAGGAGATGCGGTTGAAGCCGACCTAGGTCTGCGAGCGCCGAGTGAAGCCAAGTTGCAATTGGCTCGGCGGCCGTTGATAATGGGTGCGGCGTCTTCGCAAGCCTTCTTAGCGGCTTCCGCTTCCTGAAACGTAACCTATATACAGAAAGAACAGATTAAACTCACATTTTACTCTCTCTGGTTAATTACCAATTCCATGCAACAAATTAAGAAACACGATAACATTACGATACTTACAAATCCGTATCCCTTTGATCTTCCTGTGACTTTATCGGAGATAATGACAGCCTCCAGGATTTCACCGTACTTTTCGAAGTGTTCTCTCATAGCTTCTTTCGGAGTTTCCCATGCCAAACCTCCTACAAACACCTTGGTGAGTGTCGTATCACCAAACTGCCCAATGTTGTTGTTGCTCATCGTATTATGTAATTCTGTGAGAAAAAAACAACGAAACCGTCACAGATACAGAAGTTTTGAGTTGAACAAGACGAATGGTTTTTTGTTTGGAGAGAGAGA